>CP080489.1:555000-617500 GCA_020844145.1 Sarcoptes scabiei | reverse complement strand
TTTCATCAAAGAATTGGGTTTGAAATTTAAAAATTTCAAAATGATTAAAATCGAATGGAATCCGAAACAAAAACAAAAGTCTAGTCCAAAGAATCGAATCTCTTAGTAAGAGGAGGAGAAGGAGGAGAGAGACAAAGAAAGGCCTAGCTATTTCATACATAGAAAATTTATGTTCTTCTCATTTTAGTTAGCTCTAACTAGAGCGAAAACAATGGAGAAGAAAATTTTCAAAAAAAAAAAAAACAATTTCATTACATTGATTAATATCATAAATAGCTATAAAACCAAATGTTATTGATAGCAGCGGATCGAGTTTAAAGCTAGAGAATCGATGATTTCGAAACCGAAACCAAAAAGAATCTAAAATCCTGAAAGGTTCAATAATTTTTGGTGCAAATTTTTCATCCTTCCTCTCTAACTTGCAATTTTGTTTTTTGGCACCGGATCAGAATCGAATGGAATGGAAGTGAAATTTTAAAGAATTTAATCTTTTGATTGAAATTAACATTATTTCTATGATTGTAATTAAAATTATTGATAAAACTTCGATACAATTTTGGAAGAGATTTTTTTTTCTTTGATTTCTCATCAGTACTGATATCATTAGTATTGTTCGGTTTCTCTTCATTAAAATTATCATTCGCATTTTGACACTCAACGAGTGAAGGTCGAAAAATCTCCTCTCACGAGCCTCAAAATCTCAACACAACTCACACAGCTCTCAAATACCCTTTGCTATAGCTTTGCATTGTTTTCTATTGTGCTTGTTTTTCTTGTGATTTCTCTGATCTTTTACCACCAAAATGGCCAAAAGTAAGAGCAAACAAAACAAAAACATCGCTACAACATCCGAAAACATGGCTGAAACAAGTTTTCAAATCGTCGAAAACTCTGCCGAAGATGTCCTGGATCAATACCTGACCGATCAATCTGGCTTGTTACAATTGAGCACTCAGCAAAAATTGGAACTCGGCTACAAGATTGATCAATTTAGTGACAATCGACATTTGCCAAAATACATTCCAATCTTCAAAACTCTCTTTGTCTGCCTTGGTCAAAAAATCGAAGAAATGACAAAAGAACAAATACTAGAGGAAAAACTGGACAAGGTAAGTAACAAAATCGATAATATTGGCCAAGAAATTGGCAAAATATCTAAAACAGCTAAACCCGCTAACACGCAACCCTCGCGCGCTTTTCCGCCATCTTCGTATGCACAGGCAGCTTCTTATAACAGTGCCAGTATTCAACCAAAACTAGAAAACACGAAAACAATTATCGTGAAACCCAAAATTCCAAACACATCTCCTAAAGTCATTGAGCGTCAGCTCAAGACAGTTATTACTGAAGCAAAAGCGAATCCGAGGATCACCAGCATTCGAACCAACAAAACTGCTGTCGTGATCCGTTCAGCTGAAACCAACAACGACAAATTTAACAAATTTGTCGACAAAATCAACAAACATCCCCTGAACCAAAATACTTACTCTGCTTATGTGCCTAGGAAACAGGACCCGACTATAGTTCTCAAAGGTGTCTCAATAGACAACGATATAACAACTATCATCTCTCAAATGATAGACAATAACCCTGACCTCTTACCATATAAAGAGGCAATCAGATTCCTCTTTAAAACTAAAAACTGGCATCCTAAACAAATGAACCTTGTGTTCAGAGTTTCGCCAGAAGCCCTCCGTATTATATCGGAAAAGTTGAGAAATCAAATCTTTATTGATTTCCAATGTTGCAGAACCGAACAGCGAGTTTTCGTGAAGCAATGTCAACGGTGTTTCAAATTCAATCACAAAACCACAAATTGCAGAAACAACCATGTTTGCAAAAAATGTGGACAAGAGAAAACCCAAGAACATAGCTGCGCAAACCTACCCACCTGCTGTGCGAACTGCAAAAATTCCCCAGCTCACAAACATGACACAAACCACTTTCCAAACACAGAGCATTGTCCTTTCTACAGAGGACAGCTGAAAAAACAGCTCGACCAAACCCAATTCTGAACCCTCCAGCCTCTTACTATCTGAAACTTTTATTATTATATTTTATATCTTCTTTATCCCATATTTTCTATAAAACATAACTCTTTACACACCACACTACTTTAAGTCTAGCCTAGGTTTTCCCAAACCCTTAGAATAGTCTCTAAAATCTTCATTATGAATCAAGTCCTTAGAATAGCTCAGCAAAACACACGTAAAAGCCTAATAGCTACTAAAGAGCTATTAAGCTATATAGAAAATTCCCAGCCAGACATTATTTTGATACAGGAACCATACACTAAAAATACAGATAAAATCCTAGGATACCCCCTGAACTCCAAAATCTACCATGTAGACAACCATCTTACTCCTAAGACAGGTATCTACATCAATAATAGGAATATTTACACAAAAATATTAGATAGCTTCACGAATTCCTGGATGACTAGCATCCAGGTCCAGTTAGACAATCAACCCTTAGTTCTTAGTACAGTTTACATCAATCCTAACTCTATCGAACCAGAACACCTAACCACTCTTAGAAACCTACTCAAAACCTATGAGAAAACGCCAGTCATATTATCCGGTGACTTCAATGCCAGACATACGCTCTGGAATGATAGAATAATTAACAAGCACGGTCAGCTTATTTGCGATCTAATCAACGAATTAGAACTGCAAATACACAACAACAGCAAAACGACCTGCTTCACTGATAGCGGCGGCGAAAGTATCATAGATTTAACCCTAACTAATTCAATAGCGACCCCTTTCCTTGCCAACTGGGACTCAAGAAATGATCTTAACACGATTTTCGATCACTCGTTAATCGAATTCGACTATCAGCTAAGAATCAGAATCCCAACAAGGATACCCTACAATACACGAAGATATAACGAGAAGAAAGCGGACTGGAAAAAGTTTCGCACCCTCATCCCCACACACACAATCAAGAAGATCACACAACACATTGAACACACACACAACGCAGCAGAGATTGACCTCTGTGTGCAGCAATTCACAAATCTCATCCAAAGAGCGGCACACCACTCGATGCCTACCATTAAAAGATCGCTTTACCAAAAACGATCGAACTGGTGGGACAAAGAACTGGAATGTCTGCAGATTGTGGTGAGAAATAAGAGGAATATCTTTGCTCGAGAAAAAGATCGCGAAACAAAGCAATTGTACTACGAGGACTTCAAACGTTTTCGAAACAAATACGTACGTATGATACGCACGAAAAAGTTTCGTAAATGGAAAGAGTTCTTGGAAGAAACCCAGTCGCAAGACACTTGGGGAAACACGTACAAAATGCTTAAGAACAAGACAACCCCGAAGATATATAAATTGCCGATTGTAGAAGACTTTCCAATGGACCAACATCAAGATATCATCAAGAACATCGTGAACAACATATTCCCATCCAGCGGTCACACACATCACACAGAACACAGCACAAACAACACACTACACGAATCCCTACCCACAAACCTAACCAAGAAGTATATCGAACGCCTAACTAACAGTACCAGCAGCAAGAAAGCACCAGGAAACGACCACATCACATATAACATGTTAAAACAAATCAACAAAACGACCAGCGACCTATTGTCTAAGCTCTTTTACAAATGTCTGCAATTAGGCCACTTTCCAGACCAATGGAAAGAGGGAATTTTGACAATCTTTCCCAAGCCTAATAAAGAGGACCTGTATAACCCCAAGAACTACAGACCGATAAGCCTTCTGCCCAGTGCAGGTAAGCTCTTCGAAAAAATCATCCAAAGAGAAATTCAAAATTTCTTAACGGAAAACAACAAGCTAAGTCCGAATCAACACGGATTTATGCCCCGCAAATCAACCATAACAGCCCTCGAAGACATCAAGCGTAATATTCTTGACAATAGAAGCACCAAAATGACATCCGTTATAGCGATCGATTTCACGAGTGCTTTCGACACCGCTAACTGGACAATAATACTACGAAATATGAAGACTTTGAATATACCTCCCTACTTGATCAACATAATTGATAGCTACTTTCATAACAGATCAATCACCATGATCTACAATAACCTGCGATATTCTAAAACATTGACACAAGGCTGCCCTCAAGGAAGCGCCTTGTCACCACTGCTTTGGAATATACTCATTAATACTTTACTCGACTCCTTCAACTTTCCTAACGCATCAATACACGCCTATGCAGACGATGTAACAATTGTCTGCTCTGGCGAAGACATTGATGCATTGTATAATAACATCCTAACTGTCCTGACGTATGTCAATACGTGGTCTATACAAAACGATCTTATCATTAATTACCATAAAACTAACATTTTAAATTTCCATACAGAGACATTTCCTTCACCAGTCAGGATAGGATCCAACATTGTAAATATTGTTCCAAAAATTAAAATTTTAGGTCTTACACTGGAGAACCACCATTACAAGAAGAGGATCAACTTTACTTCACACATCAACAGTACAATTAACAAAACTATTAACATTAAAAATATTCTTTTTAATTTCTGCAGAAACACGTTTGGTATCAACTCTAGAAAACGGAAAAATCTATATGTTGGATTGATCAGACCGATTCTAACCTATGGATCGGAAATCTGGTCTGATCAACTCAACAAAAAGCAGATTAACAAACTTGAATCGCTTCAATATGAAATTCTTAGGAATTCCATAATGGCCTTCAGAACAGTCTCGAAAGCTTGCGTCTCATCTTTGACCGAAATAGAAACGATCCAAACATTTATAAATATTAAAAAAATTAAATTTGTAAATAGAAATAGAACAGATAGCTTTGTAAATAACTTAGATATAGATCAACAAGTCAGGGAAATTAAAAACTCAGAATTGCATGCCATTTTACAATCTACAAATTCTACCTTTAAACTTTTCTTCACACAGAATTTACCAAAATTTATCCAAACAGATTTTTATACTACGCAATTTTTCACTGGCCATGGCCCATTCAAGGAATATCTGTGCAGAATAAATGCCACCTTCTCCGCCGAATGTCCGTGCGACAATGAATCATTGCAGAATCCTCAACATCTCCTACTACACTGTACATACTACTCAGATATTAGACGACAACTCAACCTCCACACCATTTCCGAACTCTCAGCTTTTGTAAATAATCGACATACATTCAAAAGATTCAAAAAACTTTGTAAATACATCCACGATCATCTTCGCAGTCTGATGCCATCCTAACGCCAATTACCTACTCCAACCTCAAGATATTACTGATGATATATTAACTTCAATTTGATCTCAAGACCTACTATAAATATAATTTTTTCTCTCTCTTCCTGAGAGTTTTTTTTTTTGCACGTATTATGGCTTATATACGACATCAGGATATTCAATTTTTCTTTCAAGATTTATTGTAAATATTTTTTTCTCTCTTCCCGAGAGTTTTTTTTTTCCACGTACTATGGCTTATATGTTACATCAAGATATTCAACTTACTTTCAAGATCTTATTGCAAAATTTTTTTTCTCTCTTTTCTGAGAGTTTTTTTCTACGTATTATGGCTCATATGCTACATCAAGATATCTAATTTTTATTTCAAGATTTTATTGTAAATTTTTTTTTTTTTCTCTCTTCCTGAGAGTTTTTTTTCCTCCTTCTCATATTATGGCTTATACTATCGCATCAAGATATTACATTCAATATACTTTCAAGATAACTGTAAATATTTTTTTTCTCTCCTCCGAGAGTTTTTTTTTCTTCCTCCACATATTATGGCTTATATCATCGCATCAAGATATTACATTATATTATATACTCTCAAGATAACTGTAAATATTTTTTTCTCTCTTTCTGAGAGTTTTTTTTTCTTCCTCCACATATTATGGCTTATATCATCGCATCAAGATATTACATTATATTATATACTTTCAAGATAACTGTAAATATTTTTTTCTCTCTTCTCGAGAGTTTTTTTTTCTCTTCTTACCACTATGGCATATACTATCACATCAAGTCACTATATTCAAATAACTTTAAGATTCCAATTGACTTCAAGACTTCAGTTGTTATACTTTTTCATTTCAAATTTACACCTTATATTTTGATACTCTATTATATGACACTTCCATATCTGTAAATACCTTATTGAGCGCACAATATCGCGACTTGCGATAGGCGCAGACCATTAAATAAAATTTTCTTTGTCTTCTCTAACGGAGGGAGAGAGAGAGAGAGGGAAATGAAATACATTCCCATCACCATCACCACCATCACTACCAATGATGATAATAGCGATGATCAGAGTCTTTCAAGTTTAGAGTAATTTACCCCCTAAGAAGAATTGAAGACTTTTCTTTTAGAAACGACAAAAATGGCATCGAAATTGGAGCCAAAAAAAAAATGGCGTCTAATGTTTTCGATGAAATTCAAGGATCTCTAGACTAACATCATAGAATCGAAAAGAAAAACTTTAGATTATCGAAAGTTTTTCTTCATCTCACTCTCGCAATCAAAATCTTCGAATTAGAAATCAAAGATCAAAACAGAGAGAGAGAGAGAAGAAAAAAATGAAAAGTTTTTCCAACAAAATCATGTCCAAGAAGACCTCGCTTAATTGTTTGCAGAGAGAGAGAGAGAGAGAGAGAGAGAGATGTGCTTTGGAACCGAATGGGCAAAAAAAAACTTTGAAATCAATTCTTGGCTAGATTCTCCATCCAAAACAAACACACAAACACAAACCAACATTCACACACACACACACACACGGACTAGAGAGAGAGAGAAAGAGAGAGAGAGAGAGAGAGAGAGAGAGAGAGAGAGAGCTAAGGTGAAGTTCATCGAAAGATCTAATATTATATAATAAAATAGTTTTTCTGGTTCTGGTTCTAGTTCTGATTCTTCTTCAACGCTATCACTTTTCATTCCATCTTGAATCAAATTAGATTAGGTTGAAAAAGTTTCATGAAAATTTCACTTTGATTAACTTTTATTCTATCTCTCTCTCTCTCTCTTTCTCTCTTTCTATTCCATCTCTTTCTTTCTTTCTCAGAAGGAAAAATATTTACCTTCTCAAGTATGATAATAATAGTTTCTTCGGAACACCGATCTAATAAAAGTTTTTTTTTTGTTTGAAGAATGAAAGATTTTAGATTTCACTTACATTCTACAATATGAACCCTATTTTTAGGCGCCATAAATAACCCTTTGCGAGGAGAAGAGAAGAATATGTGAAGCGATCTATGGGGAGAGAAAAATTTCAACAAAATTTATTTACCACACAAAATCAAACCCCTAGCTAGAATTTCTGATTTATGTTTAGAAGAAACGCCAAAAGAAAAGAAAAAAAATTTCTTAAAAAAAAAACAAAACCAAAACTAAAAAAGCAATCGGAAAAAGATAGAGTGATAATAATTGAATAAAACCTCCATTTGTTCTCTCTCTCTCTCTCTCTCTCATTGGTCATAGACTCTCTGAGATCAAAAAAAAAAAAAAATTTCAAGATACTTAAATATTCAAATGATTTTCTTTCCCCCTCATCTTGTCAATTTTTCTTAAGAGAGCTATCTTAATTCGAGAAAGATAGCAATATTTATTTTATGCTTCGAAAAAAGAAGAAGAAAAAAAAATTTTTTTTTCCAACAAACTCTCTCTCTCTCTCTCTTTGGGTTAATTTATTCGCATATTTTATTTTTTCATCGATCGAAAATGTTTCGGTCAATTCATAAATTTATGAATTATGAATCTCTCTCTCTCTCTCTCTCTCTCTCTCTCACTTTCAAATTTTGAAATTTTTTCTTTTTTTTTCTAGCGAAAAAAAAACAATCATTTTAAAATCTAGAGAATCGTCTTTGAAAAGATCCGATAATTTTCATTGGAATAATAAAAAAAAAAACCAAAAAACAAAAAAAAACAAAACCCAAACAATCTAGGTATCGAAGAGAGCAATCTAGACAAGATCCGTATAGAATCTTCTAGAAAATCGATTGATTTATCCTTTCCTGATCCTCTCTCTCTCTCTCTCTCGGATGAATCTCTCATCATCATTGAGTTTGGATTCGATTTCGATTCTTATTTTTCATCATTATTTTTCAAAAAAAAAAAAAAATAGAATAGAATTCAACTTTCTTTTTTCAAATTCATTGCAAACAATAACCGTTTTTTTATTTTTTTTATTGTCTTGTTTTTTCACTATATTTTTTTTTTTTTTTGCTATTTTCTCTCTCTTTCAAACGCTCGATCGATTTGATTGGCAAAATTTGATTCGATCTGATTCGAGAGTTTGTAGACAAGAATTCTTTTCTTCTCTTTCTTTCTCTCTCTCTCTCTCTCTCTCTCTCTCTCTCTCTCTCTCTCTCTCTCTCTCTCTCTCTCTCTCTCTCTCTCTCTCTCTTCTAGAAGTGTTTCAGAAAAAAAAGCCTACTAACATCACCGTGGACATTCAACTATCGGATGGTGTATCGATTTTGTTCCGATAGAAATAGTTCAGAGAATCGTCTTCAACGGTAACAATCTTGTCCGAATTTCTTCGCACTGCTCTCTCGAGTGTTCTCAAATCCAATAGTCGAGAGTGTGTTTGTCGGAACGGTTGACATTTTTTTTTCCTTCTTCTTCTTCTTCTTCTTCCTTCTCACTTTACCTTCTCTTTTATTCGTTTTTTTTTCTCATTGTTTTTTTTTCTCCACTTTCTCTTGTTGCTGTTAAAGTTTCAAAAAAAAAATAATAATAATAATAATAACAAAATGATAGGATAGAATGGAAATTGAGAGAGAGAGAGAGAGAGAGAGAGAGAGAGAGAGAGAGAGAGAGCTAGGAAGAGAAGAGAAGATATTCGAGAATAAATTGAGAATAAAAATTTTCAAAATTGTTATATTTTGACTTTTTATTATTATTATTATTAGTATTACTATTTCTTTTTCTTGCGAATCGAACCGACAAGAATTAGAACTTCAAAGATAAGAATAAGAGAGAGAGAGAGAGAGAGAGAAATCAATAGCTGGGTGTCTCTCTAGATGTAGGTGTTTGAGTTTTAAAAAAATCGATCAAATTCTATCGAGAAAATAAAAAAGCAAAGAAAGAAAAAAAAAATTTAAACTAACTTGTCTATTCTTTTACGAGAAACAGTAAAAATAAATGAGAATAATATTCTAAGGTTTTCGTTCTCGTTTTCGATTCACAATGATATAGAACATTATCGGAATTGAACAAACACACACACACACACACACACACACACACACACACACACACACACACACACACACAACCACAACCACAACATCGACCATCATTCACAAACGATCTTTAGATGACCAAAGATATTCGATTAGAAACACTTTTATCGTTCGTTCTCGATTGCTGACTTCAATCCGAGAGTGTTTTTAGAGACAAGAAGAAGAAAAGAAAGAAAAAACTCTATCGATAGAGAGAGAGAGAGAGAGAGAGAGAAATAATAATAATAATAATGAAGATATCTGAGATAAGATGTATCGATTCGTTCATAGATTTGAATGAAACCTTGCGAACGAAAAATTGTCTCTCGAAACTTTGATCTCATCTGGGTCTCGTAGAAAAACCGATAAATTTCTTTCTCTCACTAACTCTGTCTTTCGTTGTTGTTGTTTGATATCGTTATTGTTTGTGGTCGAAAGAAAAATTTCTTCGGTTTTTTCACTTTCCCCTTATTCTTTTCATTGATTATCTTCATCTACGATCACTGATTTAAGTGGTAAGATTTCGATGAGAAGAAGAAGAAGAAGAAGAAGAAGAAGAAAAAAAACAAATCGATATCGATCGAATTCGAATCTTTGAATTCGTTCAATAATTTTTGGTTCCATTTTTTTTTTTTCGCAAATAGAATCTGTGTTTGTCTCTTACTGTTTTGTTTCTATCGATCGCTCTTGTTCAAGATTGAATTGTTCCCATTTGAATAATAGGAGAAAAAAAATTTTTTTTTTTGATATTTATTGAGATTCTTTTCTATTCTTTCAACATTCTTGAATGCCTAGAAGCCATTTGTTTTCGTTGTTAAAGTATTGGAATATTCAATGGAAAAAATAAGAGAATCAAAAAAAAAAAAAAATAATTCCATATCAAATTCTAGTGGATACATTTGATTGAGATTGAGCTTTTTTTTTTTTTTTTGAAAATCTATTTCTCATCTTAGAGAACAAAACTACCCTCACACAGTAATTGATGATCGAAATGCTATCAAAAAATCTATGCGAAAAAAAAAATCGAAATCAATGAAAGCGGATAGAAGATTGGCTACGAAGATTTATGATAATTGTCTAGATTGTTTCATTTTTTTTTATTTCAAAATTCTAAGAAAAAAAATGTACCAAATTTTTTGTTTTTGATCGAACTTTTTCCCCTCCCCCGGCAATTTTTTCCAAGAATCGATCGGAATCAAACCATTGGAGGATGCGGGGAGGGGGGAAATGTTTCCAAATCGCCTAGGTCTTAATTCGGGCAATTGTTAAGCATTGATTTCGAAATGAAGCTATTCTAAACCAAACCAAACCAAACACACCCACTTGCAATACTTAGTTGCTCGACTATGGATTCGAACAATCTTTTTTTTTTTTTTTCTTTGACCGTTTCCATCTCATAGTGATAGAGAATTCTCTATACTTGTGTGAGTGTTCTTTGGGCCATTTTTGCTCCCATTCCGATCCAAAATCTAGTCTAGGGAATTTGTTTCGAAACTAAAGGCATAGTTTTTGGCGACGACTAGATCCTACCAGACCAAACCAGACCTGAATCGCAACCTCTGGATCGAATGTTTTGGTTTCTTTGGTTCTGTAAAACTGTCTGTCAAATTGTCATATTTGTATGTTTGTATAGATATTGATCCAATCCAAACCAATGTTATCCTTTTCCATCAACCAAAGTTCGGCCATGTTTCGATTCGATTTGATTTTATTTTATAATTGTTTTGCAAAAAAAAAAAAAAAAAAAAAGAAAAAAAAACGAGATGACAAAACGTGGAACCAGTCCGTAAAAAAAAAGTTAGCTAAAACAAACAATTGAAAGAATCGATTCGTTTTATATTCGATTTTATATTATTTTTTTATTTTATTTTATTTTATTTTATTTTGATTTCCAACAAATAAAAAAAAATTCTATTCCATTCAATTCACGAAACTATTTCACTGTTTTTTTTGCTTTGTGAATTTTTTTCCACTTCGCAATGGGACACAAAAAATTTTTTTTTTTGTTAAATTTTAAATTCATTCAACGTAAACATCATTTCTCTCTCTCTCTCTCTCTCTCTCTCTCTCTCTCTCTCTCTCTCTCTCTCTCTCTCTCTCTCTCTCTCTCTCCTCAAATAGAGCTATCAAAATTTTTGCTTCAAAAAAAAAGAAGAAGAAAAAAAAGAGAATATTCTCCATTGGGACATTTTTGCTCTCTCTCTCTCTCTCTCTCTCTCTCTCTCTCTCTCTCTCTCTATGGATTGTTGTCATTGACCGAAAATAGAGAGAGAGAGAGAGAGAGAGAGAGAGAGAGAGAGAGAGAGAGAGAGAGAGAGTGAATGGACAGTGAGTGGTCAATGTTTCAATAAAGTTTAGGCTATCGAAAGCTCACATTGGAAAGAGATAGATGGAAAGATGGGGAAAATTTTTTCATTCGAATTTTCTTTTCTTTTTTTTAAATAATCAAATCAACTAGAATTAATAATTCACACTTTTGATCTGTCTGATGGATATAGAGATAATTTCCAATTCTTCAGATTCTATGTTTGCTATCGATTCATTCTCTGCTATTTATTCTTGTCCACCATCACACTCTACCATAACCTCTACCATAAGAAAAAAAAAACTAATCCTCGCTATTCTAGACTTTTGACTAGACTCGCTAGAGGTTTTTTTTTCTCGGGTTGAGGAGGGGATGGGGGAGGAATTTTTCGATGTAAATAATTGAGAACGAATCTAATGTAGAAGTTATTGAAAGATTCTAGATACTTGCTATCGTAATACTGGATTTGAATTGATTTGAATAATGGAAATCTTTTTTTTTCTACTTCATCTAATCTAATCTATCTATCCATAACATCACTGATGGTAAAATCGATAAGTTTTTTTTCCAGAAAACTTTGGTTTCGTTCGCGAACCGAAAGCGATCTATTAATTTGGATCCAGTTTGGAATATTCTTTGGAAGCTTTAGTTCAGCGGTTCTGTAATAGCGATTTTTCGCCACTCTCCCATACCTCACTTAAATTTTGTGTTGGACAGAATGCTTTTGAGGTCTATTCGTAAAGACCGTCTCTTGTAGTCGAATTAAAAATCATAAACTTTTTTGGGCGGCAAAACAACCAAAACCAAATCAAGCCTGATCATATCATGATTTCGATGATATCTAACGTTTTATAGCCTGGCCTGACCGAATCTCATCAAACAATAATCTCAAATCAGCCTAATAAAACAGTCCGATGATCAGCCTTAGAATTGTTGTTCAAGAATTTATTATTAAATTCACAGGCATCTCAATGTTCTCTCAGTAAACTAATTCTGCTGGTGATGTTAAGGTCTTCTCCAATAGTAATTCTTATTCACAAAAAGCTATTAGTTTAGTTGAAATTTATGAATGACCAACAGGTCCATGCTTCGCGATCTATCTTTTGATTTGATTTGTAGATGCATTACTGGAATCGAAGCAAGATTTATCATCTTGAAACACTTACAAAACTCAATTCCAACAAGCAAATTCAAACTTGCCAATGCTAATTTATATGCTTCTCAACTGATTCAAGCCTGAAACTGAACTTCCATTCCGTTAAATTGAACAGAGTTTCATGAGCAATCCGTTCCATAGAAATCAAATTTGAAGATGCGGTGAAAAAAAGTTTAGTGAAGAATCTAATGCTCTTGATGATCGAGATATAGCAGTAGTGAGCAGTTTTTTTTCCAGTAGAGACCTTGATAAAGGGTTGAATTCAGATTTTAAATAGATTTCAATGGAATACCTGTTAAAACAACTATAATAACACCAAACAGAACACTTTTTCAACACCAACATGCCTTCTATTTAACCGTTCACTAACGTCGTTTGCTTTTTAGAAGGTTTGATTAACTCAAAATTTCAAATTTAAAAGCATCTTGTCTTTGCTGCTGAAAATTCAGCTTTTTATGTGGAAAAATTTCTCTGATACAAGCACTTTTGTGATTTTTTAGAGCAGATTTACGCGCAAAACTATTTTTTATTGATAAATTCGAGTAAGTAAAAAAAAATAATATTTCTGTCTGTCCGGCTTAGCGCGTTTAGGCAAGAAGACAGACAGACAGACATAGGTCAATTTTTTATACTAGGAGCAACATTTCCACTAGGAAATTTGCTCCAAATTTTGCATCGAATCTAATTTTAAAATAACTGGTAGTCATTCCTTATCATGTTATTCCTCATTTAATTAATGGAATTATGAAAATTTGTTCATAAATTCACAAAATTTGCGTAGATTATGATGATAAGATTCTGATGGAAAAAACATCAAGAAGCGACATCAGTGGAATTTTGAACATAATCGTACTGACTTTTGTGAAACATTGAATTCTGTGTCGCTGTCGCTGGCTTTTACATGAATTCAACCAATCAGAATCCAGCGCACACGCTACGTTATTCGACTCACCAAAACTCAATTGAGCCGTGTTTAAGAACCTCTGCTTTAGTTACAAATTTTGGAGCCAATTTTTTTTGCTCATACAAATTTCAACCGATTCATTTTGATCTATGGACATTTTTTTTTTTTTTTTGACAATCGAATCAAAAAAAAAAATGAAAATAAAACATCCTACTGTTGGTGTTTTTACTGTTTTCCTAGCAAAAAAAAAAAAAACATTTGACAAAGGATCGCGTACAAAATGTTGAAAAAGTGCAAAATTTTCTTCACAATCTGCAGCTAAAGAAAAAAAAGAAGTGAAGAGAACATGATCGTTTTCATCATTTTTTTTTCTAATTATTAAATTCTCTCTCAGTCGCCTATCAACAAACTAAATTTTTGGCATCAAAATTTCAACATTTGTTATCTTCATCGAACGGACAATCCAAAAATCCATCGCTGACATTAGACTGGAATATGGAACCTAGAGATCGTAGCGGTTGGCTGTCATCGAGAATCTTCAATGACTGTCAAAAAAAAAGAAAATCTCTCTGTTTTCAAAAAAAAAAAAAATCAAATCGATAACAAAATGATGGATGAAAATATTATGAAATCTGGTGGAATGAAAAATGGCTGAAAATAGCGATAATGAAAATCAAAAAAAAAAAAACCCTCGAAAACTTTCCGATGATCGTTTGATTTGAATCAAATGACAAATTCATATTTTTTTTTTCTTTCTCTCTCTCTAGTCTCGGTTCTTTTTTCGTCGATCAAAAACTTTATCAAAATAGAGATCCGAATGTAGTTAGGTAGTTAGGTAGGTTGTAAGCCAAGATAGGTAGGATGGAATCGAATCGAATCGAATCAAACCAAAGCGAATCGAACCGAACTGAACCGAACTGAACCAAAAACTTCATCAATCAATCCTTTGTTTTCCATCCATAATTGATTCATCGTCTCCATCATCTCCATCATCATCATCATCATCATCATCCTCGCAATCTTTCATTATTTATTCCATAATATTTATCAGCTTTCAAAAAAGATTTGATGATTTTGATGGTGGTGGTGGTGGTGGTGATGGTTATGGTGGTGGTGCATCGAAATCGATTGGATATCTTCTCAATCCATTTTTTCAGCGACAGCGATAGATAGAATAACGAGAAAATAAAATATTCTTTCCACCCCCTCGCTTTTTTTTGTTCGAGACAAAAAATTCATAAATATTCAAATTTTTTTTTTTTTCGTTTTCTCTACCTCAACAATCCACTTGAATCAATTCAATTCCACACATTCGCCAAACATCTCTCTCTCGTTTTTTTTTTCATACCAAATTCTTGAGCTGGGTGTAGACGATGGAGATGCGAAAAATTTGTCAACACTTCTACGTTCGGATTCAAATATTAAAAGTGAAGAGTTAGTTTAGTCATTGATTCGGATAAACAAAAAAAAAAAACAAAAAAAAACACAGTAAAACCTACGATCATTCATCATCATCATCATCATCATCATCATCTACAGCATCATCTACAACAGCAACAGCAATGGCAGCAAGAGAAACAGCTCAAACTTTGAGATAATTTATCCTTTAGTGTTTTCACAGTTGAACTATACCCCTTATATCCTCGATAGATGGAAGAGATAGTAAGTGAGAGATATCATTGGAGCATCTTTTGTTTGATGCATTTTACGAAGCTCTTGCTCGTATGCTCGTAAAGCTAACGACCAAGCTTAGTAACCAAATCATTGAGATGATGTTGAAGATTGATTTGAATAATTGATTTTTGGTTGGTTTTTTTCTCTCGTGAGGGGGGGATAGTTTTTTTTCTTTTCTATTTCTCTTTATCTTCTCCACTTTTCTCCTCCTCTTCCTTCTCCTTTTCTACCCAGTCGATTCCTTTTTAGGTTTGCTATCTAATCGTTGAATCTCTCTCTCTCTCTCTCTCTCTCTCTCTCTCTCTGGACTTCTTTTTTTCCCGATCGCATTCTATTGGGAGAAATGAATAATAAAAAAAAAATTCATTTTTTATTCCCAAGAAAGAAGGAGGAGAGAAAAAAAGAGCAGCAGTGATACAGTTTGTCCCCGATTTTTTCTAATTTGAGATGGCAAATATTCAAATGAATTTTCTAAGAAAAAAAATAATAATAATAAGAAAAATTCAAAAATCAATTTTTTTTTGCATTCCTTTTTCAACATCTCTCACTCTCTCACTCTCTCTCTCCATTTTGATGAAGAATTGAACGAAACGAATAGATCGTTTCGAATTTAGATTATCTCCCGATGAAGAAAGAAAGAAGAAGAGTGAAATGTATCGTAATTGAATATGAATCAAAGAGATGACAAAGATACAACGAAAAAAAAAAAATTTTTTGAGGCTCATTTTTCTTTTTTTTTTTTTTTTAAAGATTTATGGCATGGGCTCCAAAGTTTTCGAGAATGTGAAATTGATGATGATGGTGATGATGGAGACAACAACAAAAAAAAAGAAGATGAGAAGTAGAAGAGACATTTCTAAAGAAAAAAAAAAAAGAAATTGATAATCTTCTCATTTGTTTTTCAATTCCTATTTCTCTCTCTCTCTCTCTCTCTCTCTCTCTCTCTCTCTCTCTCTCTCTCTCAATTTCATCGATTGATTAACGAAGCTTATTGCTTCGAAACAATAAACTCATCACTGAGGTCATCATTATCGGTGAGTTTAACATTCGAAAAGGTCACAAGGTCATTTTTAGAAAGAGAGAGAGAGATTTTAGTGATTCGATTTGATTTTGCGCCTAAGAGAATTTAAATCCAAAAAAAAAAACGAAAACAAAAGTCTAAATTGCTCAACGAAATTGATCTATCTTTTCCATTACAAATCTAAATCTAATTTGCTTTAAATTTTTGATCTAAGATTTTTGTTTTGAAAATTTTCTTCATAAATTCAAATCTCTTAAATCTCTAATCTAAATCGATAAGTTTTGTTTTCGAGAGAGAGAGAGAGAGAGAGAGAGAGAGAGTTTAGCCAGGGAGAAAAAAAAACTAGAGTTTCGATCCAAAATCAATCGAGAACAAAAGCGAGAGAGAAGAATTCGATTCGAATTTGTCACAACAATTAGTAATGCACGATTTATAGATTTAAAAAAGAGAGAGAGAGAAAGAAGAGAGAAGAGAAAAAAAGAATTTCTCCAATACGGAAGTGAAGTAGCTGCAAAAAAAAGAAGAAAAGAAAAATTAAATGGACGAGAACAAATTGATCGAAACAATGATTCAATTTAATTAGATACACAGATACTGATACAGATACACACAGATACACGCACACACACACATACACATACAACCATCCGGCAACATACTCCAATCTTCAACAAGGATGAGCAACAATAACAAGACATCAAAAGATACGATCGTCGTACAAATTCTGTAAATCAAAATTGGTTTTGGTTTGATTCGATTCAAGATTCAACAATTGTTTGAATTTCAAGATCATCGAATAAAACTGAATCTTTGTGTGTGTGTGTGTGTGTGTGTGGGAGAGAGAGAGAGAGAGAGAGAGAAAGCGAAAATCCTTCAAAATCAAAAATCAAAAAATAATTTATATCTCTTCTCTTCAATACACTCGGCCCAATAAACAAACGAGAAAAAGAGCTATTTTTTTTTTTTTTTTTTGATTTGAAAATTTCAAACATTCGTAGAAAACATTTCGAATTGTTTGAAACGTATTTCGATCCTTAAGATGTTTCTTAACCGATCTTACAATTTTGAGCATCGCTCAAAACGAAATCTTTGAAAGAGAATCAAAAAAAATAAAAATGGCCATCGAATTGGCCATGAAAACAAAACTCGAAAAAAAAATTTATTGATGCGATTATGGAACAATCAACTTGTTCGTTTCGCTCTCTGAATTGTTTTTTTTTTTTCATTTTTTTTCTTGCTTTGTTGCGAAAAAAACAAAAAATCTAAGATTGAGAAACAGAAAAAAAAAATTAAATTGAAAAGAAAGCAAAAACGAAGAAAATAAAAACTCTTTCATCGATCGAAACGATGGAAAAGAGAGAGAGAGAGAGAGAGAGAGAGAGAGAGAGAGAGAGAGAGAAATTGGATTAAATAGAAGCCGTATCAAAAGATTTCATAAACCGCACGATCGAATACGAACAACAGCAACAGAAAGAGTTTGATGAAATGAAATGAGCCACCTGGTTCCTAGGGAATCCATTCGAATCGCTTTGTTTTTTGTTTTATATTGAAATCAAAAAAAAAAAAAATCAAATCAAATCAATCTAGAAGTAAAACAATCAATAAGATTGAAACGTGTTAGTCGAAGTGAGTTTTGTCTCATCCAAAACATCGAAATGATCGAAATTTTCAAGATTGAAAAAAGAAAATCAAAACGATAAGCAACGAAATTGTTTAGAATCAAATGGAGCCAAAGAGAAAGAGAGAGAGAGAGAGAGAGAGAGAGAGAGAGAAATGTTTGTTTCATTTTTGGTTTGCTTATAATTTCGTTTTCTTGGAATCTTTTTTTTTTTTCAGCTTTCAATCGAAGACAATCAAAGATCGATGATGATGGTGGTGATGGTGGTGAGGATGCAAATCACCATTCAATTTAGAGAATCTAGAGCTGGACATCAATCTAGAATCATTTGTACACTGGAAATCTCTTACGATCTTAAGAAACGAAGAACGAAAAAAAAAAAAAAAAACAAAAAACAACAAAACAAAACAAAGCTAGTAGAGAGCGATGAAAACGACGATGAGGAACTTGAATGATGGCGTTTTGGTGAACAAATTTGATGATGATTGATTATCACATCTATCGATCCTCTCTCTCTCTCTCTCTCTCTCATTGTGAATGCTTTGTAACATAAATCTTAATCGCGAATCAAAATCTGAATAAGAGAGAGAAAAAGAGAGAGAGAGAGAGAGAGAGAGAGAGAGAGAGAGAGAGAAATGAAAGAAATCAAACCGGAAATCTACGATGTTAATTAATCAATCAATTGAATCGAACAAATTCCTTCTCTCTATCTCTCTCTCTCTCTCTCTCTTCCTTTTTCTTCTCAATCTCTTTTGTCTATCATCTAGCATCTAGCAAAGGGTGCAATTGTTGTTAAAAAAAAAAAAAAAAAATAAATCAACTACAAGGTTGATTTATTTTGCTTCCAAAAAAAATCATAAGAATCGAAACAAATTCATTGTGAATGATTTCGGTAAAAATAATTTTTCAAACAATCTAGAAAGCTAAATCACAATCAATTGATTGTTCACTCTCTCTCACTCTCTACGGAAAAATTCAATACAAAAATACTATCACAATATTCTTTAATTGATTGGCTAATTAATTTTTTTTTTTTTTTTTTTGGTTTATGCGAATCAAGCGAATGATAGTGGCTAACAAAAAAGCTTCGCTATTCATTCGAGATTAATCATAATCTAATTCGATTAGAAATCATTGAATTTTTTTCTTTTGTTTCATCATCATCATCATCATCATCATCATCATCATCATCATCATCATCGACGACTATCATTGGACGTTTGGACATTTTGAATCGAGAAAATGCAATCTATCTCGAATCTAATCTAATCGAATCTTTCTCAATTTTTTTTTTTTTTTTTTTTTGGTTAGATCTGATTGAAGTGGAACATAACACGAAGATTAGAACAGAGAATGATGTTTCAATGCTTGAAGCTTGAAACATCAAAACTAATCACAAAAAATCTAAACGAATTGTTTTCAATTTAAAAAAGCAAAAAAAAAAAAAAAACAAACAAACTAATCCAAAAAGACAGTTATCGTGCAATATTGAATTGCAAAATTTGAAAAAAAAAACAATTCTTTTTGCCATTTTTTTGATTCGGCCAAAGCCAAAGCAAAAAAAAAAACAAAAAGAGTTATTTAGTTGTAGTTTGAAGTTGTTGTTGTTTAGCGTCGTATGATTACAACAGCGAGAGATTTTTCAATCAATAATGAATGGGGGATTATTTTCGAGAGAAATGAGAAGAAGAAAAAAGACTGAAAGATTTATGATAATATTCTTCAATCATCAAATAATGGCGACAGTGATTGGAGTGGTGGAGGTGGTGGATTTCCAGTAGAGAATGTGAAACTATAAAAAAAAAAAGTTTATTTTAAATGCACTTTTTGATTTTCGATCAAAGACAGAGAGAGAGAGAGAGAGAGAGAGAGAGAGAGAGAGAGAGAGATTTGAGCGGGAAGAAAATCTAGGAAAAACAAAATATAAATTAAATCTAATATCAGAAAAAAAATTAGATTTATATCAATTTTTTTCCCCGCCTTTATCACTTCTCAACAAACAAATAGATATCATAGGCATCAAATAAGATTAAAAGGAAGCGAGAGAGAGAGAGAGAGAGAGAGAGAGAGAGAGAGAGAAATAATCTATCTATTCCAGATGATCATAATGGAACGTTGCAAACAAATCCAAAAGAGAGAGAGAGAGAGAGAGAGAGAGAGGATTCTGAATCGAAATGTCCAATTCAATTTGACGGATATGGATGACCCCCTAGTGTGTGTGATCCTGGAACGCGCATTAGGAATGAAAAGAAAAAAAAAGATCTAGAAACGAAACTCATTGAAAGCTATGAAGAACTAGAGGAGATATTGTTTTAATCGAAGTAAGAAATTCAATTCTAATCGAATAATATGATTGTAATAATAATAATAATAGTAATAATAGAATGCCAAAATACTCATTGCCAATTATGATTGAAACAATGTGGATCGATGAGTTTTTTTTTTTTTTTGTTCCATTGTTTTTTTTATTATTTCAATAGTCGATACACAAAGTCTCTCTTCCTCTCTCTAGTTCCATCTCATTTGGGTGTATTGGATGTTTGAAATTTTTTTTTTTTTTACGCTACGAAAAATTTTCAACACGAATTTGGAAGATTTTTATCCATAGTTTTCGAGCTTAGCTAAAACTATTGTAATTGAAGCTGAACACACAAAATCTGCTTGAGGGAGGGGGGAAGATGACCATTCCATGATTCCATAATATTCCAAGCTTATTGATAAATCATACGTCTAGAAAATATTAACTTTAGCAGTATTGTCTTCTTCTCCCCCCTCTCCGCCTGATAGAAATCAGAGATGGTAAAAGAACGAAAATTGAACTCCTTGAAAATTTTCTCACTTAGTATTTGAAATTTAATAATAAATTTAATTGATTTTTCATTAGAATCTTTCTATCTCTAAAAAAAAAAGCTTTCTAACTTTTTCATTTGTTTTCGATTGACCTTCTTCTATTGTTTCGAACTAATATTCTTTTTTTTTTTTTTTTTTTAATTTTCTTTTTTTTCCTCACAACTTCGAACGACTACCTACTGAGATTGAGAGATCAATTTCAGTTTCATAACTTAATACAATCTGTTTTGATCATTGAAATTATTGAAAATTCAAGTTTAATAATTTTACATTCAGATCTTCAAATGAAAATCTAGATTCGATCCAAAGCTAAACGATCAAAGTTTTAGGATGGAATTTTTTTCCACAAAAAAAAATTTGCTTATGGATGTGGGTGTGTGTATGTTTGTTTCCGATTCTGTTCGGATCAATTTCCCCTCCCCCTATTCCCTACTCATTTGGATTGTGCAAAAAAAAATCGTATTTTCATTCTACGAAACGATGGTATTTTTACGTTTTTTTTCCCACTTCGTTGTTTCAAGATTCTCATTTCAACCTTGAACGGAACACATAACAAATTCGACAATTATTTTTTTTTGTTTCTTTTCTTTGGCCATCTGCTCAAAGATTTCCATTATGGATATTTCTCGGAGAAGAGTGAACGAAACAATCATCCACATTGGTGATTGATTTTCTGCCTTCTGTTTTTTTTTTTTTTTACTCTGAAAATAAAAAATCTTCGAACGAGAAGAGAATTAGAATCTATTCAATTTGGAAAATTTTCAATTCTTATCATTAGATTTACCAAAAAAAAAAATCCGAAGAATTCCAATCCGAAAGATTACGTTAGATGGGAAAAGAAGAAAAAAAGGCCGTAGTAGGCGGAAAGGAATCGGAGGCGAGAGAAAATAAATAAAAAAAAATAAAACCTCTATTGCAACGTACGAAGAAAATTGAAGAAAAATTTTCAACTTCTTTGAAATTACAATAATACTAAGATTGTTACGAATAATAATAATAATAATAATTACAACGATTATGATTCTATGCTATTTGTGACAGTGATGATATTGATCGAAATGGAGAATTGTAGTAAAGAAGAAATGAGAGAGAGAGAGAGAGAGAGAGAAAAAACATGGATAATTTTTCCTCCATCCTTGTCATCATCATCAATCGACTTCGTCTTCGTCTTCGTCTTTGTAATCAGTCGTCTTCATCGTAGTCTTTCCGATGATTTATGATCGAGATAGATAGAGAAAGATAGAGAGAGAGAGAGAGAGAGAGAGAGAGAGATTCCATTCAAACGTTTTTGCATTCGATGTTGTTTTTTTTTATTATTGTCTTCACCACCATCACCATCACCATCATCAACCATCTACATATCTTTCTGGATTCGTTTCATCATTTCATTTATCCATCGGCTTGTTTATTTGCTTCGATTCGGCGATTTATTACTTCTCATTGTATTTATTATTCTCATTATTATTATAATTATTATTATTATTATTTATTAATTTAGTTTTATTTTTTTTTTTTTTTGTTTTTTTTTTGTTTTGAATGTTTCATCATACATCGAAATGTATTGGATCCAATTAGAAGCGCTTTGTTTGATGGTAGCTGGAAAGAGAGAGAGAGAGAGAGAGAGAGAGAGAGAGAGAGAGAAAGGGAAATTATTTTTTCGATTGTAATTATGCTAATTTCATTTTTTTTCGAACAATAAACGTTTCGATGATGATGATGGTGGTGGTGGTCGTCGCCTCGAACATCGAATGTCCATGTCTTAGAGAGAGATAGAGAGAGAGAGAAATAAAAACATCAATTTCAATCATTTGATTTGATCCAACTTGAAAAAAAGATTCCTAGAAAAGAATTTGGAATTTTTTTTTTTTTTTTTTTTTGATTTGAATGCATTGCAAAATTTGTTTGAAAAAAAGAAGTTCAATTCTATAGGAATCTAGAATTTGAATACGAATCCAAAATAAACTCGGTTTGTTGACAATTCTTTACAGCTTTCTGATTGCTTTTAATGGTCGGACAGAAGTCTTTTTTTTTTGTAGACTTTGTTCGAATAGATTTTAGACGAAAAAAAAAAAAAAAAAAAAATAACACAAAAAAAAGTTTGAAATATGAAAAATCTAAAAACTTTTTTTTTTTTTATTTTTTTATTTTTATTACCATATTTGTCCCGAGAATAAAAGAAACAGATGTCAAACATTCACAACGATTACTTTTCTTCTTCGTTTTGATTCTCTTTTTTTAATTCTAACGATGAAGTCGATAAAATCTATCTTATCTTGAAATTATTTATCCACCACACCCACCATCAAATCTATCGATAGAGTAGCAATTTATTCTCCGTCTCTCTCTCTCTCTCTCTCTCACACACTGTCTTTTTATTCTTCGAAACATTTGAAGCTATTCTGAATCTATATTGTTCAATTCGAAAATCCGGTACACTTAGTGAGAATGAACAAAAAAAAATAAAACAAATTTTCCGAATGATAAAAAGAATCGAAGTGAGAGAGGGAGGGAGAGAGGGAGGGAGAGAGAGAGGGAGAGAGGGAGGGAGAGAGGGAGGGAGAGCGAGATACTAATACTATTAACGAAAAAAAAAAGAATAGCAATAATAATAATTGCTGGGCATTGAAGAAAACGATAATAATAATAACGAGTACTAATATATAACAACAACGATGGTGATGGTTATGGTGATGATGATGGTGATGATGATGATGATGGTGATCCATAATCAAAATTACTACAAATTCTCAAAATTATGACCATTTTGATCGAGATGATCACATAAAAAATGGATTGATTCAAAAAAAAAAAAAAAAAGTTTTGTAATAAATTTATGCTCCACTTCTCAAGATAGAGATTGAAAGAAACACAGAGAGAGAGAGAGAGAGAATAGAATAGAAAATTTTATTCGGCGCTGTTATCATAATTCTATGATATTAGCGCATAGAGAGAGAGAGAAAGAGAGACTCATTGGATTTGATTCCACTGGGAGGGGGCAAAGAAAGAGACGAGGACGAAAATTAAGAAATTAGTTTTTTAAAAAAAAAAAAAAAACTTTAAAAATTTTTCATCTAAGATTTTCTGAAGAAATCAAATTGATTCCAAAGCTTCAAGTAGATTTCGATCAATCGATCGAAGATACTTATCCAAGACTGTCTCATTTCTAAGCAATCAATCTAGATTGATTAGGGGCGAAAAAGGGAAAAAAACAAAAACAATGAAAACTTTGTCCATCGAATCATTTCCATCGATCTAAACGAAACATTCAAAAACTATTCTGCCGGAACTAGAAGTTTCAATTCTGTTCCAACAAAGATATCGTTCACATTTTTGTTTGATAATAGAAAATTCTCACGTGTTTCTTGCAAACAAATCTCATACAAAAACAATCGCCATCACAATCGCCATCATCGAAGCTAATCAAAGTGATTGTTTTCTTATTTTTTTTTTTGCCTGTCTATTTGGATCTCATTTCATCGATTTCTTTCTTCTTTGTGAACGAAAAAAAAAAATCGAAACGATTTATTTGACAAACGACCCCAGAAAAAAAAAACAAAACAAAACAAAACAAAATCCATCAATTTTTTTTTTAATCTATTTTATTCCATCGAATCCCCTATTCTAGCTGTCCTAGCTGTTGTTGTTGTTGTTGTTGTTGTTGTTGATTTTTCCACACTCAAATTTATTCAAATTGAATCATTCAATAATAGAGCATTCAATTTATTTATGCCATAATCGAAAGCGAGAGAGAGAGAGAGAGAGAGAGAGAGAGAGAGATGAATGAATTAAACTAGACCAAAATTATTCGATAAAACTATTGTTTGTTAGCAATTGTTTGAGTGATTGAGTATCAGTCAGATATATTTTGGAACAACCAAAAAAAAAAAAAAAAATGTGGAGTGAGAGGGAGAGAAAGAGTGTCGAGAATAAATGACCATCTTTCGCGATGAGAGAAATAAGAAAAATACGAAAGGCTATTTATGTTATCTTTCATCATCAGGATCAATTCAGTTCAGTTCGGTTCAGTTCGGTTCGGTTCAGTTCAATTCCATATTAGATTGTTCGTTTGATCTCTCACTCTCACTCTCTCTCTCTCTCTCTCTCTCTCTCTCTCTCTCTCTCTCTCTCGGTTTCTTCATAGTCTTGTTTCGGGATCTTGAATCTATTAGATCATCTCGTATGGAAATATCAAAATATTATCATTAGTTATTTCATCATCATCTCACTGAGCTACACAATAGCTCACTAATACTTTTTGGTTTTCTTTTTTTTTGTTTTTCATTGGCTTTTGTTTTTGTATTTTTGGATCGTAAACTATATTAATCATGAACACGTGACTGTTTGATTTTATTTGGTCGAATTATTCTGTCATTTCATTCCTCGCCTTCATCATCTCCTTCTCTCTCTCGCTCTCTAGCTCTTTCTTTTGATTCCATCAAAGAATTGTTCTGTGAAAAGATTTTCTCACAGAGAGAGAGAGAGAGAGAGAGAGAGAGAGAGAGAGAGAAAGACCAAAAACGTGAAGTTTTTTTTTGTCGAAGGAAAAAAAAAGAGGAAACAAGAATTATCTGTCTCTGTTTCGAAGAAATAATCATCAAATTGATTGGTCGATGAGTTTTGTTTCTCTCTCTCTCTCTCTCTCTCTTCTCGATTCTTGTTTCTGGTTAGACTTTGATAAATCACCGCTTCGAATTTTTTGGTCAGATCAAGACGAGGATAAAGAGAGAGAGAGCGCGCAAACACACACAGACACACACACACACGTCCGAGCGGTTATGCGAATGAATTCTACCAGCAAATCGAATCTAGTTTTTTTTTTTTATTTTTATTTCGAAAAATTTCTTTCATTTTCATTTTCTTTTTTATTTATTTTGAAAAATAAAAACATTTCAGACAAAAAAAAAACTAAAGTAAAGATTAATGTCTATTTTGTTTCCCTCTTCACTTTTCTTTCTCTCCCACACCCCCCGTTTCTCGTTAACTAATCAAACTAATTAAGATTGAAAGAATTCGATAAGAATCGTTGAGGGGTTGGGGAGAAAATATTCGGATTCGGAATTGATTCCGGAATCATTTAAAAAGATCTAAATGATTTCGATATCAAAGAATTGTAATATTCATCAAATCAAATCAAATCAAATCTTTTTTTTTTCAGTATTTTGAACGAGAACGAAAGAAATCAACATTAATTAGTTTACCAATCATTTCGTATTTGATTCGATTCGATTCGATTTGATTCGAAAAAAAAGAGGTAAAGAGAGAGTATTTTTTTCCAAAGGAATAAATTAATAAGAAAAAAAAATTGAGAAGATTTCTGAACTAAATTCCAGATTCTTTATTAGGTCCAAACAATAATAGGAAAAAAAAACTTTCAATTTAACTCTCAAAGTTTGATTTGTTTCGTTCATCGTTTCATCCATACACTTTGCGAAACACTCATTTCAAAAAACGTAATGAAAAAAATAATCAAAAGTAAGAGAGAGAGAGAGAGAGAGAGAGAGAGAGAAAAACGATCGATTCAATAACCAAACTATTGAAAATGTTTCATGGAATCATGGATACAGAAGCAAAGATATTACCGTTCCATAGAGAGCAGAAACAGAAACAGAAACAGACCATAGATAGATTGATAGATATAGATAGATATACTAATACTAATGTAGATTTGTTTTCTTCATCGATGAAGTTTGCCTGTTTTCGATTACTGTTTTTTTTTTTTTTTGATCATCATTATAATGATGATGTTTTGCTTGATGTTGGTGATTTTGATCATTGAACAAAAAAAAATAAATAAAAAGAGAAAACAAAATGATTACCGACAATATTTCGAACTAGATTAGTTAGAAAATAGAGAGAGAGAGAGAGAGACTAAATTAGAAAATTTTCCAGAATCGAACCCAAAACACAGAATAGAGGAGAGAGAGAGAGAGAGAAATAGAAATAAATTACTTCAATTCGAATGAAATTACCCTAATAAATAATGGCTCTTCGATAGAATCACAAAAGAGAGAGAGAGAGAGAAGTGAATGGAAAAAAAAATTCATTGAAAAGTTTCGATTTCGAACAACCTTTGAATACTAAAAACCAGACATAAATTCAGACCAAAAACCAGTACCGATTGAGAGAGAGAGAGAGAGAGAGAGAGAGAGAGAGAGAGAGAGAGAGAGAGAGAGAGAGAGAGAGAGAGAGAGAGAGAGAGAGAGAGAGAGAGAGAGAGAGAGAGAGAGAGAGAGAGAGAGAGAGAGAGAGAACCATACGGTCTTTGTTCGATTCTTAAATCTTATTATTACTAGTATTTTTATTGTTGTTGCTATTGTTGTTGTTGTTGTTGTTATCGTTCAACTACGATTACCTCTTCATCTTTGTTTGATACTTCACTTTTTTCGTTGATGTTAATGTTGAAGAGGAAGAAGAGGGTTTGTTGTTTTTTTTTTCGTGCCATACCAATACCAGAAATCTTGTTTGATCTATCACCAGGACCCAAAGAGTGAGAGAGATTGAATGTTGCAAAATGAAATCATTCGAAACGAAACAGAAAAGAACAGAACAGAACAGGAATGAGTCATTGTGGAATTGAATTCAAGATGCGTTTGAATGAAAATTTTTCTCTTAATTCTTCGCAAACATCTCATTTTGCCTTTTTTTTTTTTTTTTTTTTGATTAATTATTGCGCGTAGAGAATTCAATCAATTATGTAATTTACGATGAATGTCGAGAAAATCGATTGATAGCCACACTTTTTTTTGTCCGATGGATTGCCCAAAAAAGTTTAGATTCGATCGGTAATCGATCGTTGTCCCCAAAAAACAGAATGATTCAATTCGAACTAAACTCTAGTAGATTATCGTGAAATATTTGGCGGTTGTTTGATTAACCTTTTTTTTTTTTTTTTTTTTGGTCGAGTTTCAATCGATAAATCAATTTTAATTGGATTTTTTTTTCTCCTTCCCAAACATAGCATAGCTGGTCATTCTATTTTTTTTCCCGTGTCAAACGAAACAATCTAGAAGTAAATACCGTTTGTGGATCTTACTAGATTCTTAGATTCTTACTAGATCTAAGCTTTTTGAAGAAGAGATCAAAAAGCTAAGTTTTTTTTTATTATTATTTCTCTCTCTTCTCATTCGAGGAGAGAGAGAGAGAGAGAGAGAGAGAGAGAGAAATAGAGAGAGAAATAGATTAGATTGATTGTACAAAATAATCAATTAAGAAGAAAAGCCCATCATTCCCAATCCAATGTGGAATGTTTGGAATCTTTTCAGTTTGAAATACAAACATAAACACAAACACTCACACACAGAGCAAACACAATTCAAAGGCAGATGATGATGATAATAATAATAATAATAATAATAATATCGAAAGAATTCAAAGTGAATAGGAGATGAAGAAGAGAAGAATGTAATGAATTGATAGAAATTCTTTAATTCAAGCCAATAACATAGAATGAGAAGAGGAAAAGAGAGAGAGAGAGAGAGAAGAAACGGAAACGAAAATCTGAATTTAATTAACCAGCACGTGTTTGGATTTATAAATTTGGTTCAACGAATTTCTCTGCCATTAATGACTACGAAAGCTAGAGAAAGAGAGAGAGAGAGAGAGAGAGAGAGAGAGAGAGAGAGAGAGAGAGAATTTCAGCTTACGCATCAATTTTGATAATAATAAACTTCTACACCAGCAACAACTACAACAACAACAACAACAACGATCATTAATCGACAATCATTAATGAGAGCCAATCGTGGAATTCGGTCAGACGCCATTTTTTTTCTTGATCCAAAAAAAAAATAGAATTCAGAATTGTCAAAGAGAAGAATATCGAAAGCATAGATCTAGGACTAGAGAGAAAGAGTTCTATGTATGAGAGCTTATGTAATGATTATGATGACATATTAACACCACCGCTGCCCCCTCCCCCTTTGACACTAATCTAATCTTATTCGTTCATAATGGTCGAATCGGAACGAAATTGAAATGAATTCTTCGGTTAAGTTTTCATCTCTCTCTCTCTCATTCTCTTTGAGAAGTCTAAAAGTCACGTGTACAGTGACGATTAAAATTATTGAAAATAAAAAAAAATTTATTAAGAGATAGAATAATAATGATGTGTGAAAGTCTCAGAAAGATAAGCTTGGATTCGAGAAAATCTTATTTTTATTTTTTTATTTTTTTTTTTGAGAGCTAGGGAAAGTCTTTTGGGGGGAGGGAAATTTCAAAATTTTTTTATCAACAATCTTTCTGTTTTTGAAAAAAAAGTTATCCATCAATAATTAGTTTGAGAAAAACTAAAAATACAAATTTTAAAATGTAACTTATCTCTTTCTCTCTCTCTCTCTCTCTCTCTCTCTCTCTCTCTCTCTCTCTCTCTCTCTCTTTCGAAACGTTTGGAATTTGATTTTAATCCTCAGACAAAAATGAAATAAATAAATCCTAGTAGAATAAAACCCCTAGAATTATTTTACGAATGAAATAATAAATAATTCAATACTTCAATGTGTCACCAAAAGACTTTATAAACGCATAGAAAGTGAGTGAGAGAGAGAGAGAGAGAGAGAGAGACGAAATGCGATCTAATTTTCAACGGCTGTTGCGAGGAAAAAAAAAGAAAAAAAAAAATTTATCCCATCGAAACTATTGAAAATATCAAAAATGAATCTCAACGTTGAAATTTTTTAAAAGAAATGGAATGGAAAAAGAAATAAAGAATCAGTGACAGAAAACGAGAGAAGGAGAGAGAGAGAGAGAGAGAGGGTGTTGGAGAGAGAAAAAAAAAGTAATTTTAATTAATAAATTCATTCATTCATTCAGTTGAATCATTAAATCACCAAGAATCCATCCACGTGTTTCTTTAATGAATCATCATCTAAGAATGTCCTATGCTGATCGGTTACGGGTAGGAAGAGAGAGAGAGAGAGAGAGAAGTTCGAGAAGATTATCGAATCGATTATAGAAATCAAACTAAAAACAAACCTAGGATAATAACAATCGGCTACTGGATTCGAATCTGGATTCTTTTTCGATCTAGAATCTAGAACATCATTAATATCGTTAGTTTGTTAACAATCGTCACCATCATCATCATCATCATCATCATCATCTTCACCATTATTATTATCATCAGTATTCAATTGTATTCATTAGCATTGAAGAGAAATGATCGTAAATCTTGAGAGATCTTCACCGTGAGAGAGAGAGAGAGAGTTAAAGCCCATAACGAAAGCTTATCTCTTTGCAGAGCTTTCAATGATCTTGATGATGATGATGATGATGATACTAACAATGATGATGATGATGATTATGGGTGTGAATGATGATGGCATGTGTTCGCTCACGACAAACATTTAGAATGCAAGAATCAGCTCAAGTGAGAGCTATTATTGACAAACAAAAAATAAAATAAAATTCAAATCCTATCGCATGATGTGTTCACAAAACAAACTGATTAATTGTCTGGCATTGTGAAATTCATATCGAAATTTATAGCTTAAGAGAGAAAGAAAGAGATAGAGAGATAGAGAGAGAGAGAGAGAGAGAGAGAGAGAGAGAGAGAGAGAGGAGAGAGAGAGAGAGAGAGAGAGAGAGAGAGAGAGAGAGAGAGAGAGAGAGAGAGAGAGAGAGTGAGAATGAAATGTTAAAAAAAATTGAATTTTGATTAGAATTAGTCTATAATTTTTCTTTTTTTTTTTCGTTTGGAATATTCCAATCTTAGATAGAATATATTTTTGATAGATTTCCATACGATTTCCCATAGTAAACTTTTCTTCTTCAAATAAAAAATGATGTGATGATGAAGATCCCTCTCTCTCTCTCTCTCCTCTCTCTCTCTTTTTAGATTTTCGTTTTGTTCCAATCGAAATTATTTCGCTATAGTATTCATAATAATAATAATAATAATAATAATAACAATAATATCAATGATAATAATTCATTTTGAGATTGAAATCGAAAATCAGAAGAGGAAAAAATAAAAAAGAATCCAGTTATAATCCATTGATGGAGAGAATTTTGAATTCAAATGGATCATCAAATAAAAGCTAGCTGCAAAGTTTGAACAAGAATCGAAAGCTAAATTTATCTCTCTAGCCTTTTCTCTCTCTCTCTCTCTCTCTCTCTCTCTCTCTCTCTCTCTGTTGCAACTTTTTTTGTCATCATAAACTCTCTTTTGGTAAGAGAGGAATTATTCCATAAGAATCGCTATCGTGGATGATGATGATGATGATGGTGATGGTTATGGTGTGTAATTTATTCTCCTTTGTTCCCCCTTTTTTGAAGTAATCGTTTTTTATTACTAAACACATTTTTCCCTTTCGATTATCTTCTCTCTCTCTCTCTCTCTCTCTAGCCAGCTAGCTAGATCTTTCTCTTCGAATCGTTATGTTACGATAGAATTCGAAAATCTCCATCTGTGTGACAAAATCGCTTGCGAGAGAGAAAGAGAGATGTGAAAAAATCCGAAATGTTACGTTTCGATTGGATAGAGTTTTTTTTTCTTGGTTTGAAGAACCAAGAGAGAGAGAGAGAGAGAGAGAGAGAGAATCAAAACACACCTACGCACTCAACCAACGATCGATTGGATTCACATTCGAACGGAACATTTTCGGTTCGAAAAAAAAACAATACCCTAAAGAAGTGTGAGAGAGAAAGAGCTATCGATTGGTGTTCTATTGAAAGAATCAATGATCCAACTAAATTGGTCCCAAGTCGGGTATTGGCGATTGTTGCTGCTCCACAAAAGTTCCATCTAGAAGAATGAAAGATTGTTTCATCAAGAAAATATTCATACAAATCAAAGGGAGAGAGAGAGAGAAAGAGAGACGTAAACAAAGAGAGCTTCCGATTAATCCGTTATGTTCGTCTAGCTACTAGAATCAAGCAGAAATAAAAACATCGAAAGATTAGTTTTAAAGAAAAAAGATGAAGTTCTGGTTTAGAGTAAAAGTGCAAAAAGCGATTATTAGAAACGAAAAACGATAAAAATAAACTGAACTATCACCCTTTATTCGGTACGATTGTGACCAAAAAACTCTTCAATGGAACCAAATACTCTTTCCTTCTCCAATATTGACTAATCCGTTTGAAGAATAGAGAGAGAGAGAGAGAGAGAGAGAGAGAGAGAGAGAGAGAGAGAGAGAGAGAGAGAGAGAGAGAGAGAGAGAGAGGAGAGAGAGAGAGAGAGAGAGAGAGAGAGAGATCAACAATCCAATTGATTCCATCTCAATGAATGTTGCTGCTCTAGGTTATTGAAGTCTTGAAAGATTAAATTATCTTCTTCTTCTTCTTCTTGATGTGGATAAATCTATGTGAAATCTTAACATCTGGATTTACTGATTCTCTTATTCTCTTTACAGTCTTTATCTCTCTCTCTCTCTCTCTCTCTCTCTTTCTGTGTTTTCTAGATCTAAATCATTTTCAAACCATTCAAGTTGATGATTGTTACAATGGTTTATTGTAGTTTGATTTGATTTTGAATTCTACAAACATCTCTTGTATCATTGTGAAGTTTTATTGATAGTTCTGGAGCAAAAAAAAAAAAAAAAGAAATAAACCAGAATTTCTCTCTCTCTCTCTCTCTCTTTTATGAATCGTAAATCTTCTCCTAGGGCCTCTAAGAAGCTTAAGCAGCTCATTGGTAGAGAGAGAGAGAGAGAGAGATGGTGTCAAAAAGAATCGGATAAGATTGAAAACAAATTCTTTTTCCTTCTTCATCTTCGTTTCTCTCTCTCTCTCTCTCTCTCTCTCTCTTTATAGCCATTTTATTTTTTTTGGTCCAATGATTTGTTTGATGTTCAGATTGTTTCACAGTGAATCAAAATCATACTAAGTAGCGATGATTTTGAGAACGATAGAATCTAGAATTTAGAATTGAGAACGACGTACGTGTATGTGTGTGTGTGTGTGTATGTGATTCATCTAGAATCTTAGATGGATGAGAGGGAAAAGAAGTTTGGAATAAGAGATCTCTATACACGATTGTTGTTAGAGAATGAAATCAATCGAAGAAATTCTTACGAAAAGAAAAGCAAAATTAAGCAAGAAGATCTTCAACAAAGCGAAAGGATTCGAACTAAAAAATGATGATGAATGATGAAAAGATCGAGAATTCACGATGAATGTAATTCACAGATGGATAATAATTCTCACAGTGATTTTGTTCCTGGCCATCATCAAGAGATTAAGACAGAGTGAGAGAGAGAGAGAGAGAGAGAGAGAGAGAGAGAGAGAGAGAGAGAGCGAGAGAGAGCGACTGAGAGAGAGCGACTGAGAGAGATTCGTTTGTCCGTTTGTTTGGCTGTTTGATTGAGCAAAAAAGAGATCAAAAAAAAAAAAAAAAAAAAAGAATCGAATCGATCCGATTGAATCTTATTCACTATTTCTAGCCAAATATGAGAGCGAAGACAAAAATTATTATCATTTTTTTTTTCTTTTTTTTTTGTTTTTGTTTTCGTTTTTGCTTCGGCCCGAATTCATCCATCTGGCTTCGTTTGTTTGTTAGATTTGTTGCGAACAACATCGAATAATTAATCGGATTTATGGGATTTTTTTTTCTTTGCGCTAGGCTTCCGAAGAATTTGTTCCAAAAAAACAAAAAAAAAAAGGGTACGCCACAGCGTCAGAGAGAGAGAGAGAGAGAGAGACGTCAATCATCATCGAGATGATTTTAATTATTTATCTAAAAAAAAAAAAATTCACTTTTTCCTCTAGAACCGAGAGAGAGAGAGAGAGAGAGAGAGAGAGAGAGAGAGAGAGAGAGAGAGAGAGATGGAAAAAAAATTGTGGACCGAATTTTTTTTTTTCGTTTTTTTTTTCTCGTCAAAAAGATAAAACAGTGTGAATTTAAAATTAATGACTACGAAACAAAGAAAAAAAATCGGTCCTCTATCTCGTTCGATCATTGTGGATCACTCGAGAAGAGAGAAAAAAACTATCAACAAAATTAATTAAATATATATATATGGAATAAAATATGGAATTCAATTTGATCGCGGATAAAGAAGAGGCAAAAAAAAAATCCTAGAATCTGGGCCTCTCTCTCTCTCTCTCTTTTTCTCTCCCCTTTTCTCGGAGAAAAAAGTAAAATAAAATTCCTCATTATAATCTCTCTCTCTCTCTCTCTCTCTCTCTCTCCATAGTCTAGCTCCATCATATTTAAACTGTACAAACTAGGGGCCTAGAATCTAGGCCTCTTTCTTTCTTTCTCTCTCTCTCTCTCTTTCCGTTCACTATCTTCCGTAATTATTTTAATTAAATTCGGCGAGAAAATGAGCAGTAAAGTCAACCAAAAAAAAAAAAAAAAAAAAAAAAAGAGCAAACAAACCAACCAAATAATTGTATCGCTTCAAAATCCAAAATAAGAATCTACATAGCCACACACCCACAGACACCCACACACACACACACACATATCTATCTGAATGATGTGTATCGCTTGAAGCCAACATTAATTATAACATTATAATTATAACTATTATTATTATTATTATTATTATTAAAATTGAGAAAAAAAATGTGAAAAAAATTTTTTTTTTCGATTCATTTTTTGAATGATTTAATAATTTGATGAGCGAAAATGAAAATTGATTCGATTCGAGAAGATAGTTTTGAAGAGATTTTTTTTTGTAGAAAATTTGATACATTTCTTTTGAATAAATTGTGAAAACTATTCATTCATTTGAATTATAGTAATTTTTTTTTCTCATTTGGAGTCCAAATCTTTCCAATCTAGACATTGGATTTGGCTAGAATGACTATGAAATATTCTTTTATCGAGTCTTTTTTTTTTTTTGCATTACAAAAGAGTATGGGGAAGAGAAATTTTGCGATTCACCGTCAATCATCATCATCTTCATAATGATTGTCTCGAGGGAGAACCACAGATAACAAAAAAAAAAAAAAATAGCGAAAAGCAAACTGATAAAATTAGTTCGTTTTGAGAGCTCTAGTTTTGTGTCCACTTTGTCTTCAAATAATAGCTTTGTCCGCATTTCCACTCTGGATCCGTTGATGAGAAAAAAAAATTGCAAGCCATCAATGGTTTTTCATCTTCGAAATTGAATTGCAATATAATGGACAATAATCAATATGGATTTGAAGAAATCATCATTGCAGCTGTTGTTGCTTCTCCGATAGATTATCCAACCAATCTACGATCTAATCTTTACGATGATGAATTTTCAAAACAAAAACGATCAATTCAACAAACAAAAAACCTCAGAGATACAAAGAGAGAGAGAGAGAGAGAGAGAGAGAGTGAGTGAGAGAGAATGTTGTGAAATTTGGAACACCAAAAAAAGAAAAAGGTGAAATAGCCGCAATCCAATTCGTTTGATATTTTTCTAATCTTTGCTAATTTCAATTTGATTGTGTTGATTATTTGATGCAACATTCTAGCCAAATTCACACTAGCCATTAATCAAAATTAATAGAACGTCGATCGTTGACTGTTGTATCAATAGACTGTTTTTAGAACTGTTCCAAATCTGTTCCCTAATATCATTGCTTTTTTTTTGGTTCGAAAGTTTCCTACAAATTTATTGAATCATTCCTGCTGATTCTTGTGATAGATAAATCAAGATAAAACTTTTAATATATCTTTCTGCCTTTCAATATCATTCACCTGTACAGGCCCTTTTCTAATCGATAACACACCCATCCGGTATTGGATTAACAATATTTTGTTGTTTTTTTTTTGGATCTCTTCTAGCCTTTTCTGATTTGTCTCGGCTAGATTTCTTGCTTGCAAGTGATCTAGGATTCCGAAAAATCCAAATTTTTCTCTGATTCTCAAGCAAAATCTCGATTCTGATAAAATTTTTCGCTTGTACGGAGCGGGAGGGGGGAAATTTTATGCAAGAAAATGTTCTGATTTTTATTGGAATCAATCGAAACTATATCTCGAAGCTTAGTGTGATGAAATGGGAAAATTTTTTGTTTTTCGGTAAACTACTAGCCCCAAACTATCTTTACATCATTAGCATCTCGTTTCAAAAAGAGAGAGAGAGAGAGAGAGAGAGAAAAGAGAAATAAATTTGACCATATTCAAACGATATATATTCAAGTGAGAGATCGATTGTGTGGATTGTGAAACAAATAGATGTGGCGGCGGCGAAGAAGAAGAAAAAAAAAAGAAGACGAGAACAAACTATTTTTTTTTTTTTTTCGCAACCAAATTCCAACCACTTTAAGAGATGAAGAAAGATTAGAAGAGGGACAAAAAATCGCAAAAAAAAAACAAAACAAAATTTCCATTCAATTCTTATTGCTTCATCCAAATGATCTCTATCACCGCCAATGAAGAGATTATCATCAATCTTTTTCATTGAGGAAAAATGCTCTCCTCTTGTTTGATGATGGCGCATATATCACTTCTCGATGTTCGAAACACTTTTTTCGATTCTCTATCTCTATCTCTCTCTCTCTCTCTCTCTCTCTCTCTCTCTCTCTCTCTCTCTCTCGCTTTTTTGATTCATTTGCATCACAAACACTCAAAACAAAAATTGTACTAGCATACCGAATACTGAGAGGATTGATTTTGAAGATTCAAAAAAAAAAAAACGCTAACTTCTTTTGCTTGTTCTTAGTTCCATTTCGAATCACCATCCCGATCAAAATCATTAATGATCAAAATCACACCACAAAAACGATGACCGCCATCAATGCTGTCAAACAGAAAATGAAAATGAAAAAAAAAATCCAAAATCAAAAAAACAAAACAAGAAAGAGAAAGAAACCCAACAAAGAGATTGTTAATGGAAAGATTGATGAGCTGTTATGAAGAAATCTATATACACAAATTTTTTTTTCTCTCGAGAATGCCAAATTTAAAGAAGCGAAAAATAAAAGTGAGAGAAAGAAACCGAAAAAGGCAAAGGCGATAGAAAAAAAATAGAGAAAAAAAATTCTATTTGGAAACAAATAAACGCAGAAAAAAACCGGGAAGTATTGAAACTGGACCAAAGAGAGAGAGAGAGAGAGAGAGAGAGAAAGAGAGAGAGAGAGATACATTTTAATCTAGAATTGGCAAAGATAATCAACACATCGGCATCGTTTACGATCACCAAATCAAATTGAATACATCGATCAATCGATCGATCGAATGATAATCTCAAGGATTGTGTTTTGATTGTATCGAGATGATGATTGAGATTTGCCGGAAACAAAAAAATTTTTCTTCATCAAAGATCCATACATACTCTCTCTCTCTCTCTCTTAATATTAAGATAAAAAAAAAAATTTCTTTTCTTTTCTTTTCGTTCGTTTCTTCTTTTCGTTCAATCTTATTCGATCTCGATTTTTTTCCCTCCTTGGTCTTCTATGATTATTTCACACTTTTCTTATCAAAAAAAAAAAATCCTTCATTCCATTCATTCGATTCATTCGATTCATTCAATGATGATTGTGATAATGACGATGTTGATGATGGTGATGGTGATGGTGGTGGTGATTGTTACATTAATAATAATGATGATGTGAGAATCCTACAACGATTGATTGGATCCGTTCCCTTCCTCTTTCCATCTCCCTAGCTTTTGATATTCTAGTTTCAGACACACACCAACACCAACACACACACACACACACACCAAAACAAAACTAAAAAAAAAAGTCTATGATTCTTCTTTTTCACTGTTAATTGAATTGATTGATCGATCGCCATAATCAATCAATTCAGATCTCGATTCGAATTTCACAATTTGAAATCAAAAGAAAAATTCTTTACGATTTTTTGGATTCGAAAAAAGAAGCTATAAGAAATAGAGAGAGAGAGAACAAAAAGAAAATGGCAAAAAAAAACCAAAATCGAGATGCAAACCAAACAGATTATGAACGATAAGAGATTTCGGGTGTTGAGAAGAGGACAGGAACCAGTATGAGAAAAAAAACCCAAAAACTTTTATGTAGAAGAACAAAAGAAAAAAGTCAAATTACCCCAAAACAAAATAAAGAACCGAAACAAAATCAAACGCTTTCGAAAAGCAAAAATGAGAGTGAGAGTGAAAAATAAGGGCCAAAAACATCAAACTGGAATGCGCTCGAAACTAATGCGAAACAAATTAGACCCTCTATAGAGCAAGCGAGAGAGAGATAGAGAGAGAGAGAGAGAGAGAGAGAGAGAGAGAGAGAGAGAGAGAGAGAGGTCCCTAAAGACAAATTCAATCGATGGAGAATTTTTTTTTTTTTTTTTGGTTTGGAACCAAAATGAAAGGCCAACGAAAGTAAAGATAGCGAGAGAGAGAGAGAGAGAGAGAGAGAGAGAGAGAGAGAGAGAGAGAGAGAATGCAAAACACACAACAAAAGCATCCAAAGTTAATTCAAATAGAGAATAGGTTTTCTAATTCGATAGAGATTTGAAAATGTAGAGAGAGAGAGAGAGAGAGAGAGTTGATTATTCTCATCTCAATGATTGGATAATGGAATGTTTGAGAACAATATCTAGTGATAATCTCTCTCCATCTTCTTTCTCTCTCTCTCTCTCTCTCTCTTCTTCCCTCCCTCTCCCCATCCCCTGCATCCATTCTTTTTGATTCGAACTAAATCTTAGGTTTTGATTTTGAATCTTCGATTTTCGATATTTGTGTTCTAGTTTGAAAACAAACTATAGAATATTTAATACATAAATGGATCGTATAGATGGGTATAATTTCATTATGGATTCATTTCTCTCTCTCTCTCTCGGTGTGTGTGTGTCTGTCTGAAGAAATATATTAAATCACGTTGAGAGTTAAACATCGAACATCTCATATTGTATCTGGTTTGTTTAGGTATTAAGAATAGCATTAATCATTTTCGTTTTGTTCTATCCAAGTTTGGTGATTGTTATTCTTAGCAAAAATTGAAAATCGAAGAATTAAATTGTTTCACTTTCTTTTCCAAACCATTCTAGTCAACTTGGAATCATTTTAAAGATAGACAAAATTCTTTACGGTATCAATGAGTATCAAAACACTGCAAGAGAGAGAGAGAGAGAGAGAGAGAGAGAGAGAGAGAGAGAAATAAATTTTTCATAATATTAAAAAGTGGGATTGATTTGTTAGAAGAGACAAGAATGGGATTAATATTTTAGCGATCCTAGGCGAATGGAGAGTCAGTGAGCGAAATCGAATCTTTCGTTGGATCTAAATCGCTTTGCTCTTCTTCGCCATAGTCTAATGCTGATGAGAGAGAGAGACGAGCTTGCACAAAAAGCTACCCAATAATAATCTAAGATTCTAGATCTATTTTTCTTCTCTTAGCAATTTCTGTTTTAATTTTTTCTCCCTGCTTCTCTCGTTTCGATTCCTATTGGTTTTTTTTCGGGTTAGAGAATTTTTTTTTGTTTTCATTCACGTTTCAACATTTTTGGGATATTTTTTCCCCCTTCCTAATGGAGATTTATCGTATCGAATCTATCACCGAGAAAAATTGCAATAAAAAGAAAACGAAAACAAAAAAAAAACGAAAACAAAGAGAACAAGACAACTAGGCCCGTTGACATCTAGGACCTAAGTTTAAGATCGAGAACCGAGACAGAGAGAGAGAGAGAGAGAGAGAGAGATTATTTCTTTCTGATTCTTTCGAATTTTTTTTCGATTTTTCGCTTCGCTTTTCAGAAGACGTATTGTGGAGGTGTGTCTGTGTAGGTGTGAGTGGAGGAAGTTAATCGTTATCCACTCTGTAGCGTACAATTTCAACTACAAAATCCAATTGAGCACTGTCCAATTCAAGAGCATAGACAATTCGAAATATTAGTTAGAAGAAAAAATTGGAAAAAGTGGAACGACAGTTGTATTTGTTACAAAATTACTTCAGGAAAATAATCCAAAACACCCACTCACACCTAGAGATAATAGAAAGGTTTCGATCGTTCCATCTAATCTCTCTCTCTCTCTCTCTCTCTCTCTCTCTGTTCCCCAGAATCGTTCTCTAAATGGTTTGACATTGAAAATGAAGATAAATTTTAGATTCGATCCGATGAAATGTTTCAATACGAACGTTTTGAAAGATATCTCCATTGAATGCACGAAATGTTTTTCTTTTCGAAAATCAAACATTTCCGTTTCCATTCATCGCGTTACGTTCCAGTATTGCCAGTGGAATCAATCCGATCCTACAACAAAGAAAGAGAGAGAGAGAGAGAGAGAGTGGAACAAAAAATGTATTTCTCCAATTTTGTTGTTGTTTTTGTTTCAATTTTGTTAGAAATTGTTGTTAGTAAGCGAAAACAAGAAAAGAATTCTATATTGGATGCACCTGTTTCTCTAACTCTTCTCGTTTTCATTCGAACATTTTTCAAATTTCACAAGAAATAAGAGAAACATGTTTGATTGAATTGATTTGAAAATATTCTTACTATTTTTTTTTTTTTTTTTTTTTTTTTTGATTAGAAAAATAATATTGATGAAATTGGGGGTGATGAAAGAGTGAGAGAGTAGGGGGGTGAAAAGAATCACAATCAAAGATCGATTCTCTCTAAAAACAATTGAGACAAAAAAAAAACATTGAGAAAACCTCAATGTTGATCCGTTTTGTTCTCAATAGATTTAGATTCAGTCTTTTCATAGATTCCATTTTTTTTGGGTCCAAATTTTTTTTTTTGATTCAAATATAAATTACTCTCTCTCTCCCTCTCTCCATCTCTCTATTCATCGTTTGGTTTTGATCTCAATCAAATACGATCGGATCGATTCAGTGATTGAAATTCTCTATCCTCGAAATAAAAAAAAACAAAAAACGAAAAAATAAAATAAATTGCTTGCAATTGTTTTAGACAATAGACAATCTATTGTTTTTTTTGTCTTTCATTCATTTTTGCATAATCAACATTTCCGATCGAATCGAAGAATTTCAAGCGAAGAATTAAGAAACGAGTAGCTTCGAATCGAAGAAATTTGAAAAAAAAATAAATAAATAAAACAATGAAAATAAATCAAAAAAAAAAAAAAAAAAAATGCACAAAAAAAAAAAAAATAAAACTTAACGATATGATTAATGTTCGATGAGAGGTCTTGTGAAGGGCGAGAGAGAATGGTGGATCCAAGAATCTAGATCCAAAAAGGGTGTGTCCAGTCGTTCGAAATATTCTTCTCTCTTTCCTCTTTTCTTCTCTTTTTTTTTCGATTCGATTCGATTCGAGAGATTGGGAAACAATAAACTTTTCGATTGGCAATCAGAATTTAAAATAGAGAATTCTTTTTTTTTTTTTTTTTTTTTTTTGAAAAATTTTTTTCATTTTGTTTCTTGTTTGAATCTTTTAATCGAACAGAAGAAAATAAAAAATGGAATTTTGATTATTTTAAAAAAATCTGTAACAGATAAATAAAAAAAAAAACAAAACAATCAATCTGTTCTATTCCATTGCGAACATTTTGGGTTTCTAATTGAATCTTGAAGTGTTGAGAAGTGAAACGAAAAGAGAGAGAGAGAGAGAGAGAGAGAGAGAGATCTTCAATTCATTGTCTGATTCTATATTAATTATGTTTTTTTTTGTTTTTTGGTTTTTCTTTTCGGTTTTTTTCCATCTCTGACAAATGAAAAACCTTCTCTCAGTAGGTGTTTGTCTCTACGAGTGGGGTGTATCAATGAACGAGACTTGTAATGGCTAGAGAGCAGAGCGGAGTGGATCGTAGTGAAGAGAGAGAGAGAGAGAGAGAGAGAGAGACTAATCGACAGAATGATAATTTTATAAATGTCAAATGTACTCAAAAGTGTAGTGCAAATTCGATTCTTTCGAACAATCTTTCACTCGATGGGTGTTCTCTAAGTCATTCTAGGATCGATTCTCTCTCTCTCTCTCTCTTTCGTTCTATTGTCATTTTAGGGTTTTCATTTTGGTTCCGTTTCCTTACGCTATTAAGAAATCACACTTTTTGATTTCTTAACCAAATATACAATTTTGTTTCATTTCGGCTTCACTTTCTTTCTTTCTTTCTTTCTTTCACAGTGTTTTATTTAATCTTACACCATCAACGCCAACACCAACACCACCACCAATTGTCATTAATCGTCGATTGTTTTTGAATTTTGTAGTTCTCTTGGTTTGGATCGATAGGGACAGAGAGAGAGAGAGAGAGAGAGAGTAGAAATTCTTTTGGAGTAGAACTTTTTTTTTTATTTGGAGAAGAAAAATAGATCCAAAATTATAATGGTAGTGATCATCTAGATCACCATCAACATCATCATCGCTACAATTACTATTGCTATTATTATTATTATTATTATTATTTTTATCTTTGATCGAATAGAAGAATAATCGACGAATCGATTCTTATCGCCTTTTATAATTGCGTTTTTTTTTTAATGGTTAATATTATTTTATATTCTCTCTCTCTGGTCGCTATCTTCCTCTCTCTCTCTCTCTCTATCTCTCTGGGCTTTTCACGCTTCTAGCTTGAATTCGATCCTGGCACGCCCTTGATTGATCATTGATTCTTTTTTATTGAGTTTTTGTTTGGGATAATTTTTTTTTTCGATATTCTTTTGCAACGAACAATCTCTCTCTCTCTCTCTCTCTCTCTCTCTCTTTGTTTGTGTTTGAGTATCGAAGTCTATTTAAAGATCTGGATTGCGTTGAAAGCAATCGACGAGTATTTCTTTTTTTTTTTTTTCATTTTTCTTTTTTGTCTACGATAATTTACTGTTATCGATAAGTGACAAGCGAGTTCGAAGAATTTGTTTCTCTCTCTCTCTCTCTCTCTCTCTCTCTCTTTTAAAGTAAATATCGAAGTTATTTTATTTTGTTCATAGCGAAAAATCGAAAGGATTATTCTACTTTCGTGTTGAAGCTGCTGCTGTCATTCTATTCTCTCTATTTTTGTTAGCAGACATTCACTTTAGTAGAGATAATTTATGTAAGAATTCGATTTTGATTCGCTCCCTTCCTCTCTCTCTCTCTCTCTCTCTCTCTCTCTCTCTCTCTCTCTCTCTCTCTCTCTCTCTCTCTCTCTCTCTCTCTCCAATCATTTGGATTTTGTTTTTTTTTCATTTATTGAACTCTTTTTTTTTTATTTGGCTCTCGACCACAAAAAGATCAATAATTTTTTTTTTTTTTTTTTGAACTCAAAATTTTCAATTTCTTCCGTTTGAATTCTATCGATTCTCAAAACGCTCGTTTTCGAAAGAGATTTTAATGAATTTTATTCGTTTTTTTTAGTATTCTCAAACTTTTTTTCTCTCTCTCTCTCTCTCTCTCTCTCTCTCTCTCTCTCTGCTTCTCTTTTCGATCTATTTTTTGTGTTTGTTCGAAGAATAAGACTATGTTGAGAGCTATCTTCATCGATATGATTTCTTGGATTCCATCTCGAGATCCGAGGTTCGAGAAAATCTCAATCGAATAATTCATATCGATTGCTAATTGTCTGCTTTCAACGCTAATGTTTGGACCGTATAAAAATAAAATCGACTACAAAGACAAACAAACAAGATTAGAATGGGGATAGTTGCAAAATAAAAAGGAACATAAGTCAATTATAACAACAACGGAAGAGGGAGAGAGAGAGAGAGCAATCGAATATTTATGGTTGCGAGAGATTATTCGCATTATTATTATTATTCTCTACGAAACGAAACGTTAAAAAAAGCCATAAAATCTTTTTTTTTTCCTTCTATTTATTCTCAAGTATCGTTTCGGAATGATAGAGAAAAAAATTCATTTTTTCAAATCCCATTACTGAAATTAATATTATTATTATTATTATTATTATTATTATTATTATTATTACTATTACTATTCTTATGATTCTAACATAACTCGTTATATCGTTAGAGTGGTAGTGTTTTTCGTTTTCAAATTCGTTACATTCGTCCATAATTGTTGTTGTTCAACAATCAAATAAGTTAGAATAATAATAATAATAAATAATAGTGGCAATATTCGCCAACAATTGTTATGAGCGAATAATAAGTTCGAAAGTGGGGGAGCTAAATTATTCGATTCATTCGGTCCAGAATCGAACAGTGAGAAAAAGACATATAGAGAGAGAGAGAGAGGGAGAGAAAAAGAAAGAGAGGAAGAGAGAGAGAGAGGGGGGAGGAGGGAAAGGGAGGGAGAAAGAGAGAGGGAGGAGGGAAAGGGAGGGAGAAATAGAGGGAGAGAAAGAGAGGGAGGAGGAAAAGATGCGAGGAAAGGGTTCGAGAGCAGAATTTGCTTCCGAGAGAGAGAGAGAGAGATGTAGAATAATTTAAATCAAATTTTATTAATATCGCCAATCGATGGTTTGCAGTAAAAGAGATTCTTTCTGAAACTAATAAATTGATAAATATTTTATCGCTTCCACCCCTCCGCCCTCTCTGTCTCTCCATTTTTTTTTCGTCTATTAAATCATTCATAAATTCATTCATTCATTCATTCATTAATTTATTTATTTCTTTCTCTCAAGTAACTAGACTCTACTACTCTAGAATGATCTTTTTTTATTCTTCGTCATTTGTCTTAATTTCAATATTTCAATTTATTGATTTGGTTTTTTTTTCGATTTCGTTTCTCCATCAAAATCAAATCAATCGATCAAGAAAAAGAGCAAACACAAACCTAACCATAATAAATAATTTGAATGATATAAAAATGTAAGTAATTTTGATCGATAAAGTAATAATAATTATTGGGGTGAAAAATGGCGAAAAAAAAAAAAATAAATAAACAGACAGACTAGAAATCTCGATTCAAACTATTAGGGTCAAAGATCGAGACGATCTTCTGATGATCGAATCTTAAAATCAATTATTAGAACTTTTTTTTGTGAATCAAAATCCATCCAAAATTGATAATTAATCATCAGAGATTCTCATCTCTAATAGTTGGTTTTTTGATTCTTTCCACTAAAATTCTTAGCGTTATTCTCTGAGTGAGGCCAATCTAGACCTAGAGCAAAGTTAGAGGTAAAGGATTTAGAATCTAAATTCACAGCTAAACTTTTGGATCATTGTTTTCTAAGATGTTTGAAAATTTTTTTTTTTTTTTTTTGGATTAAAATTTCGATAGTTGTTGTTGGAACTTTTTTGATTTTCCTCTGATTTTCATTGAAGAGAGCGAAATTGATCCATTTTCTTTCACCGAGCTATAAATCCATTTTTGGCCATTTCAAAATTTCAACAACGTTCTCTTTCTCTCTCTCTCTCTCTCTCTCTCTCTCTCTCTCTCTCTCTCTCTCTCTCTCTCTCTCTCTCTCTCTCTCTCTCTCTCTCTCTCTCTCTATGTTCAAAAACAAAAAAAAGAGTGGGGGGCGAAGCGAATTAGAACAGAAGAGAAGAAGTGGTGAAATTTTCTCTCTCTCTCTCTCTCTCTCTCTCTCTCTCGAAGATCTGTTTCGCAAAAATGGTCAAAGAAAAAAAAAAATTTTTTTTTATTGAAAATTAAAAAACATAAAAAAATTGAAATTAACAGTAGAAAAAAAAAGAACAAATATATCCAGAAAATTCTTTTTTTTTTTTTTTTGCTCTTTTCTTATTAAATATGGCAACTGGAGATGGGGAAAAAAATTTTGATCCAAACAAAATAGAAAAATGTTAATTTATTTTCCTTTTTTTTTCTTCTTCTTCTTCTTCTTCTTTTTATTGAAAAGTTTGAAGCGAAATTCCAAAAAAAAAAAAAAATGAAAATGAGAATGAAAATCTTTTTTTTTTTTTTTTGTTCTCGATCTCTCGATTTTTCTCGGACATCGTTGTTGTCGTCGGTGGAATAGTGTTGGTGGACTTAGAACTGGTGTTGTTATCAGAGATATCGAAAGATTTATTTTCAACATTTTTTTTTTAAATTCAATCAAAAAAAAAAAACAAAATGGTCGCAAACAAATAGATTAATTAGAAGAAGAAATATCGAATCAAAAACAAAAAATGAAAAAATAAGAAATTTTTTTGGGGGGGGGGATTCAAACAATTTGATTGATTTATTAAATCCATTCAAAATCTTCAAAAAAAAAAAAAAAATAATAAATATAAACTAAGACAAGACAATACAAATTTATGCAAACAATCTCTCTTTCTTGGATTTCTTTTTTTTTTTTTTTTTTTGACCTTTTCTATCTTTCAGTTCTATCTCAATCGAATCGACTGGGCGTTGTTGTTTGTTTGCTTGGGGAAAAAAATTTTCTTGAATAAATTCCAAAAAAAAAACTGATACAATCTAAAGATTTATTGCATTTTTTAGATCTAAGAATTTTGTTTCTGAAAAGTGTGTGTGTGTGTGAGAGAGAGAGAGAGAGAGAGAGAGAGAGAGAGAGAGAGAGAGAGAGAGAAGCGAACAAAAACTGTCCAACAAACATTTATTACGAACGATTACAATAGTAAATTTTTCTATCAATCAATGGCTACAAAATGAAAGTGTTTTGGTTTTCAATTCTGACCATAATTAGGTTCCAAATGGAGAAAAAAAAAATCCAAACAAATCTAGCCCAAATTCGATGGAAATTCTGTTTGAAAGAAAATTGTATGATTCAATCATCAAACAATCTCATATTACATCTTTTTTCATCTCTCTCTCTCTCTCTCTCTCTCTCTCTCTCTCTCGCTCTCCTCTTCATTCTGTTTGTTTGGAATCGGAAATAAACAATCCAAAAAAAAGAGAGAGAGAGAAAATCTAAAGAAGAAATAAACAAAAATTTGAATTTTTTTTTTTTCGCACTCTCCAAATATCCATCTTCGGTTGTGTGTGTGTGTGTGTGTGTTGGAGTGCGAAAATAAAATACCGTTTCTCTCTCTCTCTCTCTTTCGGTTTCACCTTTCGATCGCTTCAAATCATCACAATTAGATGGAAAAAAAACTGATCGTTGTTGATTGAAATCAACCTTCGAGAACACCTAATCATCATCATCATCTTCATCTTCATCTTCATCGCAAAAAAAACTATGGATACAATCATCGTAACAAACTCATCATCGGATTCATCTCTCGAGCCAAACTTTAGCGAATAGAGAGAGAGAGAGAGAGATGTTGAGAATATAAACAATGAATAGTTTGTGGGGAAGTTTTGAAAATTTGTGCGATCAAATAAAAAATAAAAAAAAAAAAAAGAAAAAAAGAAATTGGGCATTGAACGAATTGCATCGCATTTTTGTGAAGTTTCTAGCTTCTCTCTCTCTCTCTCTCTTCAGCTCTAGATCGGTTTCTAATTGGATCCGGGAAATTCGATCGCATCGAACCTTGGTTCTTAACATAATAATCATCGGTCTCTCTCTCTCTCTCTCTCTCTCTCTCTTTCTCTCTCCCTGGCTATATCTATCTATTGGTCTGAAATTTTTTGTTATTGTTGATTGTTTGATTGAATTAGACCCTATTTTTTTCGTGAGAAGGTGATGAAGAGAGAAAGAGAGAGAGAGAGAAGCTAGAAACTTATGCCTCGTATGTTTACATCAACGCTGACTTCCTAATAATAATAATAATAATGAAAATAATAAAAAAAATAATAATAATCAAACTGAAAATAATGAATCTGAAGATAGAGAATGAGAAGAGAATGCTAATTTGATCTTTGCAAATTTCTCTCTCTCTCTCTCTCTCTCTCTCTCACTCTCTTCATCAACCATCCACTCTTGAAGCCTGTCATTGGCATCATCAACATCATTGAGATTATTATTATTATTATTATTATTATTCTAATCATCAACACTTGAATTGAATCGAATCGAATTTGCATATTTACTTGCGGATTCGATTCCCCAATAGAATAGAATAGAATAAAATAGAATGGAATGGAATAAAATGAAATGAAATTCTAGAATGAATCAATAGAAAAGAACCAATCAAAAACATACAAAAACCTAACCAAACGAGAAGCTATAGATTGGATTGGATCAAATGAATAGAAATTGAATTGATTAATAAACCTAGCCGAGAAAGAATTTTTTTCTTTTTCTTTTTTTTTTTTTTTTTTTTTTTTTTTTTTTTGATTGATAAATCAATCGCTCCATCAAAATAATGATGACTGGTTGGAGATGGAGAAGAAGAAGAAAGAACAGCTAAGACTGGCAGTGAATAGAAATCCACCGAAATCAATCTAATTAATAAATATTAGAGTGCGAATAGCTTTAGTGCACTATGTGTGAATCAACCAAAACTCTTTTAATTGAATCCAATTCTTTTGATTGTAAATATTGAGAAGAAAAAAAATTCCCATGAAACAAATGAAAGTGAGAGAGAGAGAGAGAGAGAGAGAGAGAGAGAGAGAAAGAGGCGGAGGGGGAAATTTCTTCTCATCTCGATAGATAGATTGATTCTGTTAACTATTCAAATCTGAGAATTCTTAATCAAACCCATTTTTTTTTATAATAAATTCAAATCGATTCGATTACGAGTGATTCGATTCGATCGAGATTGTTTAGTTTAAAACAATCTCGATCGAGAAAGAAATTTGAATTTTATTTTTTTTTTTTTTTTCATTTTTTTTTTTCATTTTTCTAAATTTCGATGCGATTTTCTCGAGTTAAAAGCTTTGCTGAAATTAGAAAAGAAATTTTTGAAGATTTCCGGAAGCAAGAAAAAAAAGGGCTTTGAATTTGGATTCAAGCCAAATTATTGCCATTCGATTCGAAGCTCTGTTATGGATCAAATTTTTTTTTCTTTCGGTCTAAATTTCAAAATCTTTGTTGATTGATTTTGGTTTTTCTTCTGTATCTCTCGAAGATTTTTCAAAAAAAAAAAAAATCTGGTTAGATTTAAGCTCCCTCCGAAAATCTCTTCTCAAAACACCAAACACCGGCGACGTCTTCAACATTCAATCGAATCTAAACATCGATGGAACAAAACACCACAAGGATTGATATCGAATGAGAGACAATGAGAAAAAAGGGTTTGAAATTTTTCCCCTTTAGCACTAAAGGCATTTTGAAGCTATTTGAAGCTAAAGAGAGAAAGTCAATTTTTTTACAATTTTTTTTTTACTGTATATTTTGACAAAAAAAAAGATGTATCGATTTTGTGACAGCTTGTCAAATGTCAACGAAGGTTTTCGAAACCTAACCTTTCTCTCTTCTCTCTCTCTCTCTCTCTCTCTCTCTCTCTCTCTCTCCATTTGTTAAAACTAATCCTAGCGAAATGAAATTGTTAGCATAGTTGAGTGGATAGCATGGACGTAATCGTAAACTCTTGAATCTAAAGTTAAAACCAGAGCTATTGAGCGATTGTGATATCGTCACCATTGTAGACATCAAAATTGTGTATGTGTATGTGCGTGTGATGAAAATTGAATTATTATTATTATCATTTTCAATGTTCGAATTTTTTTTACGTTCATTGCGTTCTCGATGATAAAATTGGATAACAATGATCGAAGAATAGAGAGAGACGAATCGATGGTGTTGGGAGTTTACAGTCGTCGTCATCGTCGTCGTTGTCGATGTCGATGTCGGTGTCGGTGTTGTAGACAATTGAATCATTGATTTTGTTTTTGTAATGTCTATTTGTTTTTCTTTTCCTTTTTTTTTTGATATTGTTTTGACAAGCTAGGGATTAATTGTAACGCTTTTCGATACGTTTCTCATCTCAGCATGTTGCGCGTTTCGTTTCGTTTCGTTAGCTTCGGTTGTGTGTTTGTTAGCTCTTTTTACGATTCACTCTAGGTGTCAGCTTTGGAATCGTTGAGAACTGAAACGATGTGGATGTGAAACTCGATGAAGTTTGGATGATTTCGTTTCATTCTCCCTCACTCTCTCTCTTTCTCACTCTCACTCTCACCGCGTGTGTAATGATTGAAATTGTTGTAAGATTGTTTCGCTTGTTCTAATCGCAAGCTAATTCCAAAAAATTAAAATAGATTCCATTCAATCTAGCCTCTATATTTTTTTTGTTTTCAATTTTTGATCCGAAGCTAATCTAAACCGAATAAGAATTTGAATTATTTTTATTTTTATTATCTTTTTTGCCACAATAGTGAGATGATAGTCCGAATAGTTGGCAATTTTTTTTTCTAACGGTCGGTTTAAGAACGGTTTTTGTTTGTTTTCTATGCAATCTTTCTTTGCCATTCTAGATTCACTGGTCCGAATTGATTGTTTAATTATGTTCTTATCTTTCTATCGCACTACATCAAGGTATTCGATGTGTTCCTATTCCTTATAATGATCCGTTTGGTCTCTCTCTCTCTCTCTCTCTCTCTCCATCGGTGTGTGTGTGTGTGTGTGTGTGTGTGTGTGTGTGGGTAACGAATAACCAATCAATCCCACCATCTAATAGAGCTAACTAGATCAATGTTCGAAAAAAAAATCTAAAATCCAATCTAATAAAAAAATACCCGAAACCAAAAAATCATTGGATAATGGAATAGTATAATATTGATGGAGTAGAGAATGAAAAAGAAAAAACAAAAATTTTTTTTTTTTTGGATTAGAAACAAACAAAATAATGGTCAGTGGAGAAGAAAATAATCCCTCTTCGATCTTAGATCAAGATCGGAGAGAAAGAAGGGAAAATAATCGAATGAAAATAATAATAATTTTGCAATTTTTTTCCCACCCCCAATTTTTTTTCACTTTTGATTATCTTTTTCTTTCAAAAGATACGAAACATCGATAGAAACGATAAACCGGAACGCAAACGATTCATTTCGAATCGAATTCTTTTCTCTTTTTTTTTCTTCTTTTTTTTATATTTGATTTGAAACGTTCCGTTTCCGATGGAAAAATAGGTTAATAATCATTCGTTTCTCTCTCTTTCTCTCTCTCTCTCTCTCTCTCTCTCTCTGAATCTTTCTGTCTTGAGCATCATTAACAACAACGATCATCATCATTACCATCATCATTATTACCGCAACGATTCTCGCTGAGATGCGAATCGAAATAAGAAAAAAAAGGTTTCAATTTAAAAAAAGAGATTCCATTGCTACCTTTCTCTATTGAGAATGATGAACGAGAAAGAGGGGAAGAGAGAAAATTCCACAGCTAACTATCCGCCATCGTTTCTCGATCATGATCTCGTTCGCTTTCTTCATTCTTAATTAATCCACTTGATTGATTGGAATAGGAAAAAAAAATTCAATCCATCGATCTTTGAGTGAATGATTAGATGTGGGGAGCGATTATTCACTAGCCCACTTCAATAAGGCTTCATTTTGAATCGAATAACTTTGAAGAATATTTTCCCACAGAATCGTTTGAAGATATCGGTCAGAGAAAGAGAGAGAGAGAGAGAGAAATAACCAATGGGAAATTTGGTGAGAAAAGTTCCAAAATCGTTTAACTATATCAGTTCTATTATTGATTATTTATTATATGTTTATGTATGTACAATGGGTGTGTTGGTTTTGGGTGTATTGGGTCAATGTTTCAATGTTTAAAGATTGAAAAATTTGTCACCAAAATTTGATGCAATTTTTTTTTCTCGTTTTGTTTGCAAATCTAAACCAAACTATTAGATCTAAATCGAAATATTATCGATTTTGAATGAAGAATAAAATTTTCTTTTTTGAAAAAAAATGTGTGTGAAATGCTTCTATTAGATATTTGGTGACACACACACACACACACCAGAAATGAATGACCAAATTATTGAAAATAATTGGCCTTTCATTTCTGATGTGAGAAGATCAAGAGAGAGAGAGAGAGATCAATTGAATCCAATGAAACTGCTAATAAAAATTCTTTTCTTTCTAATGTGTGTGTGTGTGCGAGAGAGAGAGAGAGAGAGACAATGATCTTTGACCAGAAATGATAAAAATCTACTAGGTCTTCGTATGAAAAGTAATCAAATTGACTATAAGGTCAAGAGAGAGAGAGAGAGAGAGAGAGCTATGAAGCCAAAAAAAAATCTCATTGTTCTCTCCGATCTTTATGCTTCGATCACTGAAGATAAACAAATCTAAATATTTTGAATCGTAGATTTGGATAGATATTTTTTTCCCATTACCTTCTACAAAAGAATCATAGTGTGCTAGTAACTAAGAGTGTTGAACTTAATGTCATCCACTTCGTACAATAGGTACGTCATTGTGAAAGCAATGATCAAGAAACATTCGGTCAAGGTTCACCGAGGGATCTCTCTCTCTCTCTCTCTCTCTCTCGTTTGTTTCATTTCAAACTGATTTTTTTTTGTTCCAAAACAGAAGGAAAGAAAAAAATTTCAAATGTCACACTCTTTTTGATGTCGTGAAATGACACACACACACACACACACACCTACAAAAGAGTAGAAGATAAAAAGCGAACAATGGACAGAAAAAAAAATGGATTGTTGGTAGTAGAATAAGAAATAATAATAATAATAATAATAATAATAGCAGCAGCAATAATTATAATAATGGTAATCAATTCTATTATGATCGTAAACAATTGCCATTCACAATTGGATTTTCGAATCGAATGAAAACGTGTGCACTATGAAACTATTGAAGGAAACGTTTGTTTGTTAGAAGAACACGGGCATAGAGAGAGAGAGAGAGAGAGAGAGAGAGAGAGAGACAGAGAGAGAAGATTTTGGAATCGAAATCAATGAACGAAAACTATCGAAGTAAAAGTTAGATAGAATAAAACGAATGAATGTTAAATATAAATATAGCGAGATATTTATTAGAATGTTAAAGGTATTGATGAAGAGAGTGAGTGAGTGAGAGAGAGAGAGAGAGAGAAGTGAATTTTGAACAAAAGATTTTTAAATTCCAATTTCAAATCGATCTAATCTATCACAAATAATCATCGAATGAGAAAGCTATTTTCTTTAACACAAAAACTAAAAACTAAACCATTTCGGACCTAGAGAGGAAGAGACATACAGAGAGAGAGAGAGAGAGAGAGAGAGAGAGAGAGAGAGAGAGAGAGAGAGAGAGAGAGAGAGAGAGAGAGAGAGAGGGTGAGGAGAAAATTTTAAGCCAAAATAAAATTGAATCAAAAAGAAAAGGTAAAGAAAAAATTGATGAAATTTTAGCAGCTGTATTTCTAAGTTCAAGCTTTAATAAGTTATCAAAATATTACGATTGATGAGCCGAATCTAATGTCGATGTCGATCTCAATGATGGCCATTTCGGAAAGTGAAGAGATTAGTAAAATCCTTTTTATTATTATTATTATTAATCTCTTCTCTCTCTCTCTCTCTCCCTCTCAATGCACTCGAATACTATGTGTCATAAAGAGAGAGAGAGAGAGAGGTTAGAGGAGAATGAGCTAGCTAATCCATTTTGATCGGTTCTCTTTCTAGCTTGTAGTTTATTAGTTTTCGGTGCGAATAAGCCTATACTTTCAATTAATTAGTGTCCAAAACCGATACTTATCAAATTAATCAAATGGATTCGAATTGATTTGGAGTAAAAAACGAATAAATAAATAAATAACATCATCGATCCGATCAAGATCTTTCGAATCAATCTGAACCAAATGGTTAAACTTGAAAGTTTTCGATTTACTTCAGATTCTCTTGTTTGGGAATCTAGATTTTATTGATTCTAAAAGATAGGGAAAATTTCCCCCCCAATCTATCTGGTCTCTCTCTTTTTCGATGCGAACAAAATGAATAAATTTGATTTCAAAAAAAAAAAAAAAAAGAAAGAGATTGTTTGAATGAATGAATGATGAACAGAAATTTCGGATGATAAAAATTCAAAACAAACAAAATTCCACCGAATGAATCTTTATGAATAAATATATATCGAATTAGAATTTTATAGTTTTAAAATTAATAATGTTTCTCGAAATCAATGACTTATATAGGAAAATACAAGTATTAATCCAATATAATCGAATTATGTAGTTATGATCGTTTTACTCTAACATCTCCCCCTTTGAAGAAAAAACCTTACATTTCGAAACATGTACATCCATCAATTTGCCATCTCTATCAATTCTGACTATAGTGTCAGATATCTGTTCTTGTACTGTGAATGGTCCCTCGTAGATTGGATCAAGCTTCTGACGATTCAGTCTGTTCTTTATTTCAACGAATATTTCATCTCCTGGTTTGAAATTCAACCGGTAACGATCTTTATCAAAAATTTTCTTCGAGTATTCGTGCGCAGCAGATGAATTTTCAAAAGCGATTCTTCTGTTTTGATCTAGAGACTCATTTTGATAATAGTTTTCAGGATCATGACCATATAACAAGTACTCAGGAGGAAACTTTGTGATGGTGTGAATTGTTCGATTATATTCTTGAAGACATGAATCCAATAGAGTGACCCAAGCTTTCTCTTCCGCATCTAACTCCATTTCCATTAACATTTCTAAATTTCTATTAGCTTGCATCGAAATGTTTTTCAAAGACTGCGCAGCACCATCGACATCCACTAACCCCGATTCCAATTCTAATTTAAGCGTAAACAAGGCCGCTATTCCTTGAAGATTCTGAGTTTTAAACACAGCAACTTGATCAATTTCCATTTCTTCAGATAGGTTTTTTTTTTAAGATCCTACTACTAATCCACAAAAAATTCTAGCTATGTTTCCTGACCCGGATGGATCTGCATTCCACAATACTGGGGACCTCGACACTGATGTAAAGGATGCGGATGACATGATGGACCACATTCGGTCATTGAAAGAGGAGGCTGACATAGAAATTGAAAGAAACAATGACAGATTAGTGAATTTATCTGATTCAGGGAAGTTTGGAGATCTACTCAATGAAATTGACACTCAAGGGCCGTCAAAAAAGGAAAATGAAATTAATGACAAATCCTCTTGTTCTGAAGATCAAGGTTCAGAAGATGGCGTCAGTCAATCAGATGAGTTTAGTGATGGCAGCATCTATGATAAGCACTGTGCTAGGTCAATCGAAAGAGAGTTTCGAAGGATAGGGAAAATCTTATACGAGGATGTCCATGACCAACTTAGAGAAATGTACTCCATAATTCCGATAAATAGGCATGCAAGATTCACCACGTTATTGCTGCCAATCTTATCTACAAGACATGATTTTAAGAGTTACAAAGCCGCTGTTGACTTGCTTTCTGTTGCAAGAGACCTAAAACAAATTACATCGGACATTAAGGAGATTAGAGACCAAACAATAGATTCAGCAGCTGCTTTGAGATCAGCGTCCAACCAAATAACCCAAAACTCAGTTGAAACTTGCAAGGTTATGAGAGAACATAGAAACTTTATAAAGGACTTAGTATCCCATGATCCCTACAAGAAAAGAGAACTAAATGGGGAATCAGTATTAAGGAAAATTTATAAAGAAAACACTGACGAGCTGATAAGATTTCTTAACCGGAATGGTATATATGAAATCGTGATCAAAAAGATTGTTGATTTAGATAATCCTAATAGAGAAAATATAAAAGAGATTATGATACTTGAATTACGATTTAATGAGTAATCAAAAAATTTTCTTAATGATGAATAATCCTACTGACTTATCGAATTAGAATTTTATAGTTTTAAAATTAATAATGTTTCTCGAAATCAATGACTTATATAGGAAAATACAAGTATTAATCCAATATAATCGAATTATGTAGTTATGATCGTTTTACTCTAACATATATAATATAGAAATATAATTTTTTTTTTCATTTTTATTCAAATTTATTTCCAAATAATCTTCATTGAATAGAGATAATAGCTTCAATATTATTTATTTTTATTTTTGCTAGAGTTTTTTTTTTTCTTCCATTCCAATTTTTCACCTTCACAAGATGTAAACACATAGCACATTGAATCCACTATTCATTCTATTTTGGGAAATATTTTCATAGCTAAAGAATAGAGTATTATTCAGGGGGGGGGGAGAAAAAGATAGAAAAGAAAAAAAACGGACAAAAGAAATTGTTTGATTATTTTTTTTTTATTCAAATAAAAAAAAAGTAAAAAAAAAAGAGTAAAAAGTTTGATCCGCAAAAAAAAATATGGAAATTGGCTCAGAGTAGAATAGTTAGCAAAAAAAAAAAAAAAAAAAAGAATCCAAAGAATATTTTCAGTCAAAAAAAGGAACAAAGAGAGAGAGAGAGAGAGATTTCATTGTCTCCTTTTTTATGATCTCTTTTTTTTTTGTATCGTAACGAAACAATCAAGCAGGTATCTAAACGTAAATATTAGGCAATGAATCAAAGAAGATGAGAAAAAAAAAATTGATGAGCTAATAGAAACTTTCAAACAATGGATTAAGGGAAGAAAGGAATAAAAAAAAAAATTGAAAACATCGCACTTAATTTCTGTCTCTCTCTCTCTCTCTCTCTCTCTCTCTCTCTCTCTCTCTCTCTCTCTCTCTCTCTCTCTCTCTCACTTGGAACGTCTCATTTGAGATTTTTTTTTCTGTCCCATTGGATCCATTGTGAAAGTGAAATGAAATATGTTAGAAAGAAGAAGCAGAGAGTGAGAGAGAGAGAGAGAGAGAAATTCCATCATTGATTTGATCGTTGATTATTAGTAGGAAAAAAAATACAAAAACAAAAACAAAACCTTCATAATTCAATCCATCATCAAACTAAAATTCGAAGATTTTTTTCAAAAAAAAAAAAATGAATTTAATCCATTTTGGACAATCTTCGAAAGCTTCCCACAACACCACCGTAATCGAAGATGAAAGCGATGCTAAAAAACGCTATCGTAGAGTGGAGAGTGAAAGACGCTAGAGTTTTGTTGTTTAAAGTTGAGATTGGAGTCTTTTTTTCTCTCTCTCTCTCTCTCTCTCTCTCTCTCTCTCTCTCTCTCTCTCTCTCTCTCTCTCTCTCTCTCTCTCATTCATTTTGAAATTCGTATGCAAGTTTAATTGATTTTATCGAATTGAAATGGCCAGAGAGAGAGAGAGAGAGCAAAAACCGTTCAAAATTTTGAAGTTGTGTTTCGATTTTGAAACTCTTCCACACATCACACCACACACAATCCAATCCATCAAATTCATCACCCATCACATTCAATAGCTCGTTTTTTTTTTGGTCTGAAATAGTTCTAGATTTTAAGTGATTGAGAGTAGAAAGAGAGAGAGAGAGAGAGAGAGAGAGAAAATTGAAATAATCCATCTCGAATGAAGAGGATCGGATAGATGAAGATGATCAGTGAGAGAGAAAGAGAGAGAGAGAGAGAGAGAGAGAGAGAGAGAGAGAGATTGAACACAAAATATTTAGTATCCAAAATAGCAAAAAAAAAAAAAAACAATTGAAACTAAATCAAAAAAGTATTTAAAATCTTCGATAAGAAGGTGAAAAAAAAGAGAGAGAGAGAGAAGTTTGATTTGTTACGTAAAACTCTAAATTATCTCTCTCTCTCTCTCTCTCTCTTTTCATCGTCTAAATCCTCTTCAAACATTTGAAACATCTCTTCGTGTCTATAGTTCTTCAAATTGTAGATTTAAATCACAAAATTTGGGAAAGAAAGAAAAAAAAAACGAAAGAAACAAACGAATGGAGAGGAAAAATTCATTTCGAAATCGAGAGAGAGAGAGAGAGAGAGAGAGAGAGAGAGAGAGAGAGCGGGAGAGAGGCATTTTGCTATCCTCGATACTCTTGTTTTTTTATTTTCTTTGTGATCTAGAAATTTAAATTTAAATAATAATAATAATAATAATGAAAAAAAAGAAAAGAAGAAATAGTAATCTTTTTTTTTTCTTCGCCACTTGTAGATATTGAAATCTGGAAGTGAATCAAGATTCTCTATATATATGTAGCACAAATACACAATCAAATACAGGAAAAAAAAAATAAACACAAGCAGATGAAAAAGATACAATCGATGGATGGAATAAGGATGGGATGTTTGATGATGCTCGAAAGTTTCGAAATTATTTCTTTAGGAAAAATAAACCCCTAGAGATAATAAATATATAGAGTAGAACAACAACAAAAAAAAATCAGATTTATTTAAATGAATTTGATTCTTTTTTTTTTTATTAATTTTCTCCTTAGTTATTCTCTCTCTCTCTCTCTTCGTCTCTTAAATTTCTTCTTATCTCCATCACTACCACCAACAATGCCAACAACATCCAACGCTTTGTGAAAAAAAAATAAAAATAAAAAATAAAAAAAAAACTAAAAAGAAATTAGTATCTAAAGCTTAGGCTTAAGATGAGAATAATTTCATACCTCGACATTATAATCATCATCATCAATCTAGTATGAAATAGATCAAGAGAGAAAAAAGAAGAGAGAAAGAGAGAGAGAGAGAGAGAGAGAGAGAGAGAGAGAGAGAGAGAGAGAGAGCGAAAAGACCTCTTAATCAATCAATCGAGAACATTGTTCGAGATTTGCAAAAAAAAAACGAGAATAAACAACAAAAAAAAAAACAACAATCCATTAAAATAGAACCAATCAAGATGATGATGATGATGGTGGTGGTGGTGGTTGTGATGGTGATAGTGATGGACATGGTGGGAATGGAGATGGATGGATTGTTGACACCAGAAAGAATGGGATACGATGCGAAACTTGAAGAATTCATCAAAATAATTGATTTATGTAAAAGATTATTCAAAATTCGAGTGCTATATTCTTAGACACTCAAGAACTAGCAAGTGAAAGATGAAGAGGGAGAGAGAGAGGGGGGGAAGGAAAAGAGACTAGAATCTTGAATTAAATCGAAAAAAACGAAAATCCTAACAAATTTCAATCTCTCTCTCTCTCTCTCTCTCTCTCTCTCTCTCTCTCTCTTTGTTTGATCTATTCGATCTTCACTTCTTCTATCGCACTCTTCAAATTCCTCTTGAATCAAATCAAATTGAATTGAATCAAAAAAAAAAAAAAAAAAAAAAAAAAAATAACAAAAATAAAAAAAAAGTAGAAAAGAAACAAAGCTTCATCATCGATCGAAGAGAAAAAAAGGTCCTAGCTTACGAATTCTAGAGTGCTACAATTGAAGATTTCTCCCTCTCTCTCTCTCTCTCTCTCTCTTTATCTCTCTCACTTCCCCCCTCCTCCAACAAGTGAGACAAATTTAAAGAGAATCAAATCGATGGTGTTTTTTTTTTATTTTTGGAATAAAATATTCAAATTTTTTTCCTGTTACGAAAAACTAACTAAATAAATAAATAAAGCGGATAACTAAAGCAGAGAATGAAAAAGAACGAGAAGAGGAATTTTTTTTTTTTTTCGAAATCGAAATTGCTTTCGAGAGAGAGAGAGATGGTTTGAAAGAGAGAGAAAGAAATATGGCCTCTATCATATCGAGCAACAGCAGCAAAAGCAGCAGAAGCAGTACATTTTTCAAAAAATTTATGATGAAAATCCATGCGATGGCATAGATTTTTCAGAGAGAAAAAAAAAAAATAAATAAATAAATAAATAAACTGAAAAAATAAAATTCACCGAGCTTAGCGAATAAGAGCGAGAGGGGGGGGGAAGATTGTGGGAGGGAAAGGATAGAGTAAGATTGCTACATTATAGCACACCTTCGCTCGCGGAGATGATTCTCATACACAGAGGAGAACGAATGAATGAATTGGATGAATGAATGAATCCCACTTGATTTTGAAGTGATTTGGACCAAAAAAAAAAAACAAAACGTTTTGTGAATGAAATTTGTTAGTTTAGTTTTTTTCTTTGTTTTTTTCTTCTTAGTTTTTTTCCCATTTTTTTTTTTTTTTTTTTTTTTTTTTTTTTTGCTTTTCTTTTCTTTCATTTCTTCGAAACTAAAAACTCTTATTATTCAAACACACACACACACGCACACACACACACACGAAATTTCATATTTCATATTTATTTTTTTTTTCTCAAAATAAACTAGATTATTTCAATTATTATTATTATAATTATTATTATTAACAGCATCGAGAGAAATGAGATGTTTGGAAGAGACCGCCAACCTTCTTGTCCGATTGCGATCGTGGAGTTAAAAAATTTCAATTTCAATGAAACAAAGAAAAATTACTTCAAAGAAAAGTCAAAAAAAAATCAAGACGAAATAGGAAAGGAGAGAAAAAAAACAAAATTAGATTTGGACCTGGAAGAAATTCGATCCAAAATTGGATCGGTACCGTATTTCTCAACACTCAGTCTCAGAGTCTCAGCTTTTGAAACTCTTTTTTTTTTTTTATTTCTACATGTTTCTCTCAACACCGCTTGTTGTACGTTCTTCTTGTTTGTTCTCACATTGAAGTATGTCTGTATCTGTGTGTGTCTGTGTGTTTGTGTTTGCACCAACAAAAAGGCCAAAGAAAATAATGAAAAAAAAAAATATGGTCTAAAGATTCGAATAAATCAGCCAATGATTTTCTTATTTCCTTCTGTTTTTTTTTCTATTATCTCTCTCTCTCTCTCTCTCTCTCTCTCTCTCTCTCTCTCTCTCTCTCTCTCTCTCTCTCTCTCTCCCCGAGAAAAAAAAATCTCTTCAAATATGTTTGGTTTCTAATTAATCATCATCATCATCATCATCATCATCATTAAATTATTACCACATTTGTTATGGTTATTATTATTATTATTATTATTATTATTATTATTATTCCATTCTAAGTAATTGATTCAATGTGTTTGAAATAATTATCATTCTAACACATCACATCACATCAAATTTTGATTCTCGAAACTTCTTGTGTGTTCCGATGCATCTGTTTCTGGCTTCTTGTTCTTCTTCTTCTTCTTCTTGTTGTTGTTGTTGTTGTTGTTTATCTCAAAGATTAGCTCGATAGCAACAGTACACACACACACACACACAAACAAACAAACATCCACACAACGTTTTAGAATTTAAAGAGCTAAATTTTTGTTGGAGGGGGTGGTGGAGGGAAACAAATCAATCAAATTCAAAATTCATCAATCGAATAGAATCAAGCGAATCGAATTAAATCGAATTGAAAATCTAATCGCTTTAGAAATAGATCAAATCAGATTAAAGATGTTCGTTTTGAGGAGTTAACGAATCATTGAAGAGAGAGAAAAAAAAATTCAAATCGCATAATTATCTTGAAGAATTGAAGCGACAGAGAGAGAGAGAGAGAGAGAGAGAGAGAGAGAGAGAGAATTGATGGAGAGAAATTTGACCAAATCAAAAAAAAACTAAGATTTTCGGAAGAGTTAGAGATCAGAACTATAACCTCATCGATTGATTGATTGATTGATACAATGATAGATTCAATAGAAGAATTACATCAAGAAGAACTAATAATTATTTTTTTGCATCGAACGACACAATCATCAATCTATCTATCATCTTCAAGCAACAACATCGAGAAACCAAGCAAAGAAAAAAACAAGACAAACTGGAAAAGAATTTCAGGCGAAATTTTCAAAATTAATCCCCCCTCTCAGGTAAATCAAACACTTTCCTATCTCTGAGAGAGAGAGAGAGAGAGAGAGAGACAGAGAAAAGAGTTTTGTGGAGAGGCGTTTTTTTCAAAAAAAAAAAAAAAATACCAAAATTTTTGCAAAGTTCAAAAAGCTTTAGAGATCGAACCTTTTTTCGATGTTTTTTCTTACCAAATCTACAAAACAAATACGCACCCAAATCGATCACCAAAAAGTGGTGATAGTAATAATAATAATAATAATAATAATAATAATGGAAAAAATTAAATTTCTGAAGAAAAAAAAAAATAAAACCTCCGATAATTATTACTATTGTTATGGTTATTGTTATCGCTATGGTTAGGGTTAGGGTTATGATTATTTTATCAGTGTTTATTATTTTTCTTCTCCACTTTTGGCCAGATTATATCGTTTTTTTTCTATTTTTTTCGAAATGATTATGAAACAAAAGGAGATTGAAATTAATTAAACACCAAAAACAGTGAATAGGTAGGATGTAGAATGAAACTCTACACTTTTTTTTTTTTGATCGATTATTGCCATTTAAAATTCTTTTTTTTTTTTTTTTGTCTTTTTCTTCTTCTTTACTCTCTCTCTCTCTCTCTCTCTCTCTCTCTCTCTCTCTCTCTCTCTCTCTCTCTCTCTTTTGCTATTTGATGATAATAGGAATAGAATTTCAAATGATTCAATCATTGAATAAACACACACACACACACACACAAGGTATCCAAACACAAAAGAGTGTGAAAAATGTCGAGAGAGAAGGAGAGAGAGAGAGAGAGAGAGAGAGAGAGAGAGAGAGAGAGAGAGAGAGAGAGAGAGAGAGAGAGAGAGAGAGCGAGTGATCACCAAATGCATTCAAATTCGATGGACAAACCTAACAACAAACACCCAATTCTGGTCAAGCGTAGAACAGCGAAACATCTATAGTCGCTAATTTTAATTTTTTGTTTTTGTTTTTTGTTTCAATTATAATCGAGAAGAAACAAAAATGGTATGAAATGAAGGAAGAAAAAAAAAAGAAAGATTGCTGAATAAATTAAAATTCTTCGGCCGTAAAATTTTTATTTTTTTTCTTCCCTATCAGAGAGAACAAAAAAACATCATTCCATTGCCAGTTATCGAGATTTTTTTTTCTCGAGTGACCAAAGTGAACACAAAGAAAGACAAAAACAAACAAAAAAAAACAGATAGAATATGAAATTGAAAATTAGCAAAAAAAAACAAAAAAAGGTTTCTAATCACAGAACGATCAGTGATCAACAGAATTAACCAGCTAAACAGCTAAACAAGAGGAAAGAGAAGGGTGAACGAAAAGTAGAGAAGGGGTGGAGGGTGGAAGAACTTGATCGAATACTCGGAAAACTGTTGCAAAACAAATGTTCGAAAAAAAATTGGAAATTCTTTCTTTCATTTTTTCACAATTTCTTTTCTTCTGTTCTCACTTCTCTCTTTTCTATTGAGAAAGAGAGAGAAAGAGAGAGAGAGAGAGAGAGAGAGAGAGAGAGAGAGAGAGAGAGAGAGAGAGAGAGAGAGAGAGAGAGAGAGAGAGAGAGAGAGAGAGGGAAGAGGGAGAGGGAGATGTCAGTCAGATCGGTTGAATGATTTGATGTGTGTGTGTGTGTATGTTTTTGATATAATTTAATTCGCAAAAAACACATCGGAATTTGTAGGAAACATAAAAAAAAATAATGGTGTGTTTGTTTTAATTAA
>CP080489.1:540000-550000 GCA_020844145.1 Sarcoptes scabiei | reverse complement strand
AATCTCTTGAAGAAAAGATCGTATCGAATCTCTTAAAAGGTAATCAAAAAAAAGAACAAAGTTTTATTTTGAACCAAATGATTTTTTTTTCGCTGTTTTACAATTCTTTATCGAAGACTCTCTCTCTCTCTCTCTCTCTCTCTCTCTCTCTCTCTCAGAATTGAGATCGCTAATTAATTGCTAGATAATTGATTGGTAGAGGTAGTAGATTTTCGAAGTGCAATAGAAACGGAATTTTTTTTTCAAAATTTTTTTTGTTCGAATTTTTTTTTTTAATTTTATCGAAACTCTTCTTTCGATTCAATGCTATCTCATTATTGATTTAGTTGTTGGTAATTTGGCTCAATTTTGATTTTTTATTTTTTTTTTCAAATGATTACAATGAAAAAAAAAGAGATAACTTAAAATTGAAAACATTTCATTACATTTGATTGTACAATAATTATTCAATTCATCTCAATACTTAGATTAGAACTTTTCTCTCTTTGAACCAAACTTTTCTTTTTTGTATCCAATCATTTGAATCAAATCAATAAAGAGAAAAGAAGAGAAGAGAGGAGATTTTCTTTGAAAAGAGAATAGATTTTTTTTTGTGTTTCGATTTGTTTTAATTTTTTTTTTTTGAGTCTATTTTTTTCGATTATAATAGAGCATAACTATATTGCGCTATAATCGCGTTCCGTAAACTAATGAGAGGAAATAAGAATGTCGATGAATGAGCGAAAGAAACAAAAAAAAAACACTAATAACAACAATGATTATAATAATACCAAATACTAATACTAATAATATCAAATAATAATAATAATAATAATAATAATAATAATAATAATAGGAATAATAATAATAGAGATAATAATCTAGAGAGAAGAAAAGATTGGATTGAATTGAATTGAAATTCTACAAGAGCTGGTAAGTTTTCGAGATTTGATTCATCTCGATCGAACACTAAAAGTGATTCGTTTCGGTCCACAATCGATGAATGACAATAATAATAATAATAATAAGAAGAAGATGAAGAAGGACAGCAGAAAAACTATCATCATCATCATCATCATCATCATCATTTCTTCTTGGTGTTTAGATTGAACATATTTTTCAAATGTACTTCATACAAATATCCAACAATAGTTGATGATGATGTTGATGATGATGATGATGATGATGATGATGAGAATGAGAAGGACGAGGTTTGAACTTAACCAATCTTTTTGCAATCTTTTTGTTGAGGTTAGATTCGAGAAGCTATGATTATGATTTAATCATTTGAATTCATCAAAAATTGAGCCTAAAAAAAAAGACTGAATCTCAAAATTGAATTGATTTAATCAATCAATAATCGGAATAATAATAATAATACGAAGTAGAATAAATCATTCCAATTCGTTCGACTTTTTTCTCTTTCTCTCTATCATTTTGTTGCTTCAATTCTTGAGATTTCTTTCTTGATTGATTAGCGATGAGAATTAGCAACAAGATCAATTAGGATACAAAGATTGGTGGAAATCGGAATGGATTTTTTTTCGACTTCTTTCGAACAAACACACTACTCGAATTGCGACCAAGACTAGATCGAACCGAATAAAATTGAAAATGAAAAAAAAAAGAAGAAGACGAAGCAGAGAGAGAGAGAGAGAGAGAGAGAGAGAGAGAGAGAGAGAAAGATGATGCCGCGATGATGAATTAGAATGTTATCGCGGAATACAAGGAGAAGAGAAAAAACTAATCCATCATTTAGGCTGTGATCGAAAGACAAAAGCCAATGATGGGCGAAAGAGAAAAAAAAAAATAAAATAAAATTAATCTCACATTCCATACATGAAACGATTGTCAAATCGATAATCGGCTTCGATTGTTGAATGAAATAATTATAAATCTTTTTTTTTTTTTTTTTGTTGATTTCGGTCCGGTTGTAATTCCCATATAGAATTGATTCTCATCAGAGAGAGAGAGAGAGAGAGAGAGAGAGAGAGAGAGTGAGGAGTTTCTCGTTTAGATTCCGCAAGTGATTGAGTTTTCTATCGTAGAAATTTTGATTTCTATGTAGTTCTCAATTGTGGATTGCAAATTCAGATTCTCCTCCACCCTCACCACGACGTTCAAAATAGCAATCGAGAAAGTTTTGCAAGTTTTTGCAAGATGTTGGTACCAAACATTCGTTTGCTTAGATCTACAGCTACTACTACTAATCAATAATCGTTGAATTGAATCAATTCGAATGGTTATTATTGGATCAGCTTTCTCTTCTCGAGGCTATCTGTTTCTCTAAAACGGGCAAAAAAAATAGCAACAAAACTAGCATCACCAGAACTAATTTGATTGATTTATTTTAGCTTTCTTGCTCTTAAATCTAGCTTGCTTGCGTGTTCTGAGCTAGCTTTGATTTTTAAGTTATTTTGATCAAAAAAATCAAACTTCTCTTTGGTTTCAATATTCTCGGAAAAAAAAAAATTCGAAATTAAAACTTTCGATATGATTCTAATCTAGATCATCATCAATTTCAAGAATCCTAGGTTCGTTTCTGAATGAAACCCATTGTTCAGAAAATTATTGCGAACGAAAAAAAAAATTATCCCTTATTTCAAGATCTCGAACTAAAGACGAGTAGCCAGAGAGAGAGAGAGAGAGAGAGAGAGAGAGAGAGAGAGAGAGAGAGAGAGAGAGAGAGAGAGAGAGAGAGAGAGAGAGAGAGAGAGAGAGAGAGAGAGAGAGAGAGAGAGAGAGAGAGAGAAAGAGCTTCTAAACTTCTTCGATGCGATGAAGAAGATTCGAATAGAAATAATTTCGGTGTTCAATTACATCGAGCTAACAAACAGTTTCAACTATGTCTCGTTTCGTTTCATTTCGATTCGATCAATGTGGAAGATTTTGTTGAAGAAATAAATAAATAAATAAATGAAAAGATTTTCTCTCTAAGCATTCAAAATGATATGTTAGTATTTTTTTTTTTTTTTAGATTGAAATGAAACAAACAAATTCAAAGATGATGGTGTTGATGATGATGATCATTTTCATCTTCATCATCCATTTGATCTCATCTGACAGAGAACACCACAGACCACAGACACACACATAGACACATAGACACACAAAAACAGACATCGAACGACAACGAAACGATCGAAAAACAACAAGAGCAATCGATGGAACGATTTCATCATCATCATCAACATCATCATCCTCTTTATCGTTTTGGATGGATGGGTTGTAGAGAATTTTCCTCCAAAGATTCTTTCCTTCTTCTCTTCTCTTCTCTACATCTCAACAATATTGATTGATCAAATTAACCATTTGAAAAAAGATTTCGAGAATGAAATTATCTCTTTATTTTCAAAACAAAAAAAAAAACTCAACTTTCTCTCTCTCTCTCTTCCGAGTTTGTGTGTGTACCAAAAATAACCAAATGAAATGAATGAAACGAGAAAAAATAAATGTAATGCAATTCTCAATTTTTAAGAAAAATGCAAAATTTTAAATTAGAGAAAATATAGAAGAAGATTAAATTTTGAATTGAATTTTTTTTTAAAGAAAAGAATATGATGATTGATTTTCATTTGCATCGAAAACGATTCGAATTAAAAAAAAAAAAAAAAAAGATAGCTAAAATCTTAGTAGAAGTGAATAACTATACTAGCTAAATGTATACGTTTTTCCCACCGATATAATAATCAATCCAATTGTATTAAGAGATTTTCTTAGCTCTCTTAATCTCTACGTATCGATCTGTTAGCTACTTGTTTCGATTAAATTGAAGACCTTAGATCCTAGATCCTAGACCTAGATCCTAGAAGAGAGAGAGAGAGAGAGAGAGAGAGAGAGAGAGAGAGAATAGAAATAGGATAAAATTCATTCAATCTAAATTCAATTTCATTCTCAATTCAAATCGATTCTCCCTTCTGTTGCTGAAAAAATTTTTTCTCATTTCGATTCTTTCGGTACTAAATTCAAAGAAATTCAAAATTAATCATTCATTTCTTTCTACTGTTCACTTCAAGTGAGTTCTTGTTTCGGGGAGAGTGAGAGAGAGAGAGAGAGAGAGGGGGGGAGTAAGAGATTTTTGTCCTCTCTCTTTCTCCTTTCAATCCTCTTGTGTGCTATGTTCTCTAAAGATTTTCTAGTTTTTCTGGTGGTGAACTTTGATCTTGATCATCCGATCTGATCGTATGGTTTACGATTCAATTCAGCTAAATGTTTCGTAACAATCGTAGGCAAAAAAAAAAAAAAAAACAGTCAGCAAAGTCAACGAACAGATAGAGAGAAAGAGAGAGAGAGAGAGAGAGAGAGAGAGAGAGAGAGAGAGAGAAAGAGAGAGAGAGAGAGAGAGAGAGAGAGAGAGAGAGAGAGAGAATGAAAACGTTATTCTCCGAGATGAATAATAGTGAATGACACATCTGGTCTGGTCAATTGACTTTGATCGGTTGGGGTTTTAGTGGTTTTATTGATGATCTTTAACTTCGATTTGAAGGGAAGAATTTGCTTTTTCTTCTCTCTCTCTCTCTCTTCATCGAACAACATTGCATGGTTAGTGTATTGATTGAATGTGTGTGTGTGTGTGTTAAAATCATTCTTGGAACGAACCATAGAGTACCAGAGAGTGAACGAAACATTTAGAACAATCTCGATTGTTTTCGTACGTCGAAATCAAAATTCAATGAAAATTGAAACCTAAGAGATTTTGGTTTAAAATACTCATAACTAACTTCTTTTTTTTTTTTTTTTTTTTTTGATATTTTAGAAGTAAAGTAGAAAGTAGTGTGAAAAATTTTCCCTATGATTCGATATCTATTGTTAATGTTAGATATCGCAATCACATTAAGCTTTACCTTTTGATTTGATCTACGATGCTACAATTAAAAGAGGGTGCTAGGATTGCCTTAGAAATAAGATATCTATGATCTCCTTCACACACACACACACACACACACACACACATCATAATATCATATAGGGAAGCTTTTCGAAACCTCTTGAGATAGTTTGATAACGGATAGCTATTTGATTCATTTGAAAATTGCTTCGATTCTCTCTCTCTCTCTCTCTCTCTCTCTCTCTCTCTCTCCCTCTCTGTACGCTTCCTTTCGCTCCCTTGAATAATTACTTTGAATACATTCGTAATCATCATCATCATCATCATCAGAGGCAATCTGGAAACTAATCAGACCACTCAAAAAAAAAAAGACCAAAAAATAGATCATTTCTCTTCTGAACGATAGAACCAATCAGACTCTACGAATAAAGAGAGAGAGAGAGAGAGTGAGAGAGAGAGAGAGAGAGAGAAGATCAAAAAGATTCCAGAGAACTAAACTCTAGAGATTTATGAGATGAAACGTAAGTGTTTCAAATTCAAACCCTAATAGATTGTTTTGGGTCCACAGAGAGAGAGAGAGAGAGAGAGAGAGAGTGCAAAGTGTTAATCTATCAAACCATCTAATTTTGATTGTGGAAATTCATTACCCAAAAAGAGAGCGAGAGAGAGAGAGAGAGAGAGAATAGGATATGTTTGGAATATGATTCAGATCTCGATTTCAGCCATTTTATGAGCATCGAACAGCCATCGAATTGAAATCATCAAACAGTCGGAAAAAAATTTTATATAACCGTTTTATTTAGCGATTCAATCTATGTTTGATACTTTCGATAATTGATGATGTCTCTCTCTCTCTCTCTCTCTCTCTCGGTGTTTGTACGTTTAGGGACCAAAAAGAAATTGAAAATAGTTTGGTCTAATTTTTCGGAATTCTTTTTTTTTCTATCGAAATCTTCAGTCATTCGATATCGAAATCACTAACGGACAACAAATAGATTGAAATTCTAATCTTAGTAAGTAACCCATTTAATTCATCATCATTTAATGAAGAAAAGAAAAAACATTGAATGGAATATTCTTTCATTTTGAAATCTATTTTCAATCCTACTACGAAACAAACAATATATTTATAATGGCTGAAATTTGCAATCAAAATCAATAAACTAAACAAAACTTAACAACTCAAATAGTGAAAGATATTCTATGAAAGAAGAAGGAGAAAAAAAAACTTCTCAAACATCAAATGAAAGAGAAAAAAAAGTAGAGAAGTTTTTATATTTGTTTTGCGAAAAGAGGAAAAGGAGATAAATTAGATTTTCTTTTTTTTTTAATTAATTATTATTCTCGTTTTCGATCGTAATCGAATTCAATGGAACGCAACGAAAGAGAAGAATCGAATTGGGAAAAAAATTGGATAGAAGAAAAAAAAATGGAAAAAATGGATCCACATGGAATAATAGAAATTAAAAAAAAAAATATGAAATTTCAATTGCTAAAAAGTCAATAGAATTGCAAAAAAAAAATTAATTGAAAAAAAAACTAGAGAAATTCATCAAGAAATGCCCAGAACTTAGGCCCTTCTCTCTCTCTCTCTCTCTCTCTCTCTCTCTCTCTCTCTCTCTCTCTCTCTTTCTTTCTCTCTATGAGGACAAAAACAAAGCAAAGCACAAAATAAATACAAATGTTTCTATTAGAGTGATAGGGTTCCGTTTCCATTCGAATATTCCACAACGAAATGACAACAACAACAACAAAGATCGAAGAGTGGCAAAATGAGAAAGATCGAGAACAAAGTTATTTAACAATTCTTCGAATAGCTCAAGCCAAAATGTTGTGGAGAGAAAAACGACAAAACTTAATCTTAAAAATTTTTTCAACGAAATTTCGAATTATTTCGATCAAACTAAAGATCTGAATTAGTCGATGATTGAAATTAGGAGATGATGTTTTGAAAGTTTCACATTTCTAATTATGTAATTATTTGATTTGATTCAAAAACATTTTTTTCCCCCATCACTACCTATCGTAGAGTGGTATTTGTGATGTGGGTGTGGTGATGAGATCTCTCTTCGCTCTCTCTCTCTCTCTCTCTCTCTCTCTCTCTCTCTCTCTCTCTCTCTCTCTCTCTCTCTCTCGCTAGCTTTAGCTTTTTTTTGTTTTGTTGAAATTAATTAACAAAAAAAAAATAATATAGCAAAGCATAGCAAAAGAATCATTCGATTGGTGGGTGTACAAAATGAGAATACCAATCATTTAAGTGAAATTAATTTCAATTTCAACTTGCATAAATTTCGAAATCTCCAAACTCGAATCAAACATAAAAGAATAGCAAACTATTTGTAGCGTACTAATATTCGTATAACAATTATCATTCAATTGTCCAATAATAACAATACCAATATACCAAAGAGCCTATCGAATCGAATGAGAGAAAAAGAGAGAGAGAGAGAGAGAGAGAGAGAGAGAGAGAGAGAGAGAGAGAGAGAGAGAGAAAATCGAGAACAAAAAAGTTCTTCGATCCTTATCTTGATCTTGAATCAAAATGAAATTAATCTTGAGACCAATTTTTCTTCTCCATACATCGATCAATCGATCATCGAGAGATTTAGAAAGAAAAAAAAAACAATTAGATAATTAAGTCCGTTAATTGATTAGAATTTAGAATCCGGATTGATGGATGTTTGGTTCATCTTTTTTTTTCCTCTCTAATAATAGAAGTGATTGTGTGTGTGTGTGTGTGTGACAATTCTGTCTCTCTCTCTCTCTCTCTCTCTCTCTCTCTCTCTCTCTCTCTCTCTCTCTCTCTCTCTCTCTCTCTCTCTCTCTCTCTCTCTCTCTCGATTATTCTCATTAGTGTCTGTCTAGCTATGGAATTTCATTGAGTGAAATAATCGTGATTTTTTTTCTCTCTTTGTCTACTCCTTCACGATCATTACGATGATGATGATTATGATGGAAAATGAACAGCGGACCTAGAGAGAGAGAGAGAGAGAGAGAGAGAGAGAGAGAGAGAGATTTGACAATGATTTCGAATGATTATTTTTTTTTTGTAGCGAATCGAATCTTTACGGTGGATTGTAGCATTTTGCTTTCCTCACACACACACACTCTCTCTCTCTCTCTCTCTCTCTCTCTCTCTTTTTTTGGTACCGAAATGAAAATTGAGTGTTACATCATCATTATTTCTCCACTATTATCATCATCATCATTATTCAATGATAATAATGAAAATAATAATGGTAATTATTATTATTATTACTTCAAGGCTTGAGCTTTATCTTTTCATTTCGGTTTGGTTTGGTTTGGTTTGGTCTGGTCTGGTTTGTTTCGATTTGGTCGCCTTTTTTTTTCTTCTTTCACAAAACGATCCGATTCTTAGTGAACCTAATCTATTAGGATTATTTTTGTTAAGTTTTTGTCTAGTTCAGTGTTTTTCCAAGACCAAAATGGATTCACAATCGAATTGGCGTTGTTGATGGCGTATGAAACATTACATTGGAGAATAGCTAAGAGATAATTGAATGGCTAAATGGATCGATGGGAAAAGAATAGAGAATTTTTCCATTTTTAGATTCCAAAGAATCAAATAACATAGCACTGAACGGTTAAAGTTTTTGGATCTCTCCATTCTCTCTCTCTCTCTTTCTCTCTCTCTCCTTCTTCATTCGGACAATATCGAAATAGTGAAGGTTCTAAATCGAAAACAAATCAGCTACTTTCTACCGCTATTTTAGTTTCGAAATGAGATCAAGTAAGAAAAAAAAAGTGCAAACCTAAGAGAATAGTTTCGAGAGGAATCTTAAGAATCACCATCTTCATCATCTTCATCAACTTTCAATCAAATGGAATCAGTGAGAATAGCGAAAGAAACCGAAAGCTTTTGAATATAATTTTCATCCAAACATCTTAGAGAAATTTCTAAATGGTTTCTTGATTCATTTTACGATCCAAACAATTTTCAGATCTTTTCTAGGTCTTGGTCTCTGTCTCTGTCTCTCTCTCTCTCTCTCTCTCTCTCTCTCTCTCTCTCTCTCTCTCTCTCCCTTCCATCTGATTCGAACAAAACTTAAACTAATCTATGAAATTCCATTATCATTTCAAAATGGAAATAATCAAGTGGAATCAAAGTGTAGTGAAGAAGAGAGAGCGAGAGAGAGAGAGAGAGAGAGATGGAAAAGAAATTTTGATAAAAGCTTGCCAAGTGTATCCGCGAGACCAGAACCGTTGCGATTAGCTAATTGAATAAAAATAAAGGAGAAAAAAAAAAGAAGAAGAGATGAAAGAATGATTGCAAACACATCATCATCATTGCGAAACGCAATGCCATCATTTTGTTGTTGATGTTGTTGTGGATGATGATGCAAAATATTGCAATGTATCGTAACAAATTGTAAAAAGAGCAATCAAAAAGAAAAAAAAATGAAATCAATCAAGAAATGAATGAATGAATGAATGAATGGATGGTAGTAACAAACAATCGAGTAGAATAATTATTTAAAAATTTCATTATTGGACATCATTAATTCGTTACTTTCACTTTTCATTGTTCCATTTTTTTTCTCCTATTTTTGCTTCGTTTTCCTCTATATTTATCCGATCTAATTGATTTCGATAGTGATAGTGTCTCGATAGGAACGCTAGTGAATATCGAAAAAAAAAATGGAAACAATTAGGCTAGGGAAAAAAAAAGCTTCATCATCATCGAGAAGAAGAAGTGAGATCATTAAACTAGAATGAATCAAGAATGAAGAAGAATTCTTTCAAACAATCGTTTCGATTCTCGAAACAATTCTCAATTTGTTTAGCTCTAACCTATTGATAAGAGTTTGGTTTCGATTTTGAATCAAAATCTCATCACTCAACAACACATCGTAGATTAGATTGAAAAGAATCTGAGATTCAATCCATTTTTCTATCCAAAGATCATTCAAAAAAAACCAATCCAACAATGTCGATTTCAAAACAAATCAAATTCGTTGTCTAAGTTTAGCCTAATGAAATGATCAAAGTTAATGTTTCTCAACAATCTCCTTCTCTCTCTCTCTCTCTCTCTCTCTCTCTCTCTCTCTCTCTCTCTCTCTCTCTCTCTCTCTCTCTCTCTCTCGAGAAAAAAAATGAAATCCATAATGATCTTGATCTATACGATAATCTTGTTGTTCGAGTTCGATACGAGCGAGAAAGAAGAGAAAAGAA
>CP080489.1:512500-535000 GCA_020844145.1 Sarcoptes scabiei | reverse complement strand
GGTGATTTATTCACTGGTCTACAAGAGCTGAGACATCTAACAATTCAAACATTCAACACTGATTGGGGTGATCTAAGTCTTCGTTTTTCCGAAACAAATCCGAACGCTTTGTTCGCTACAACAAGACAACTTGAAACGATCGATTTGAGCGAGAACGGTCTTTCACGATTACCATCGCCATTATTTTGTCCATTAGCTCGTTTACACTTTCTCAATATCTCTGCCAATTCTTTCAATGAAGTTGCTGCGCTAGGTTTTCGAGCTAGATCATCATTCGAATCATCATCATCATCATCATCAAGCAGTTCATCATCATCATCGACAGCCACGGCGACAGAAAATCTAGTTGGAGATTGTCGACGTCTCGATTCGATAACACATCTAGATGCTAGTTTTAATCGCATCAAAGTTCTTACCGATCGAGGCTTTAGCCGTCTCGCCCGTCTTCAAGTGCTTAATCTTCGTCACAATCTAATAGTGCGAGCAGAGGAAACCTCTCTAGCCGGTTTGAACGAGCTAAGTCGATTAGATTTGAGCAATAATCAATTAGTAGCGTTGCCGGCTAGATTTTTTCAAGCAGTCAAAGTTTCTCTTTCGGAATTATATCTACAAAATAATTCCATCTCAGTGATACCACCTGGACTGTTCTCAGGTCTCGCTCAAGTGATCGAGCTTGATCTAAGTAATAATGAAGTCACATCACATTGGATTGGTCCGACAACATTTTCCGATATGTCTCGTTTGTTATCGTTAGATCTTTCATACAATAAACTAAGCCGAATTGATGCGAACGCTTTTCGAGCATTATTCACTTTACAATCGTTATCGTTGAAATACAATGAGATTGAGAGCTTAGCCGAGAACGCTTTCTCCACCAATCGTAATCTTCATACACTTTCGTTGAGCGGTAATCGTTTGATGACATTGAATGCGGCCACCTTTACCGGTCTCGAAGTGCTCAATGCATTGTTTCTGGATTCGAATCGCTTCCAAAACATCCATCCTGCTGCCTTCTCCAACGTTTCCGGTCTAATGGAATTGAATATTAGCAATAATCGTTTAGATCAAGTACCGCAAGCAATACAAAATCTTCGATCGTTACGTTCGTTAGATTTATCTTACAATAAGATTCAAGATATCTCTAATGCATCGTATCGTGGCCTCGAACAGCTTTATGGCTTGAATCTAGAAGCGAACATCATCGGTAATCTAAGCCGTGGCGATTTTCTTGATCTACCATCGTTACGTGTGCTAAATTTGGCCGCCAATCGTATCGGATCGGTCGAACAAGGCACCTTTGATAACATTCCAGATCTGCATGCACTTCGTCTCGATTCGAACAGTGTGATTGATATCAATCGTCTCTTTGTGAATCTTCGTGATCTTCTAATGTTGAACATCTCAGCTAATCGTATTGAACTTTTCGATTACGCAATGATACCAGTTGGATTACAATGGCTCGATCTACATCAAAATCTAATCGAAAATCTTGGCAATTATTTCGAGATCGAAAGTGAGCTCAAACTACGAACATTGGATGCATCGAGTAATCGTTTGACCGATATCGATGCCTCCTCTCTTCCCGATAGTATTGAATTGGTGATGTTGAACAACAATCAGCTACGTAAAGTGGCTCCATTCACTTTTCTAAAGAAAGACAATCTAACTAGAGCGGATCTCAGTTCGAATCAATTGTCTACTTTAGATTTGAATGCATTACGTCTATCAAAAGTGCCAACTCGTCGACCGTTGCCAGAATTCAGTATCGCTGGCAATCCTTTCGTTTGTGATTGTAATATCGAGTGGTTGCAATTAGCGACCGCTCTACAAAATCAACAACAACAACAATCCTTGCCCAATTCATTATCATCGACAATACCATCGTTCGTCAACAATGATGATACTAGTCGCCAATATCCTCGAGTGGTCGATGCAAATCAAGTTCAGTGTCGATTGATGTTCGGCCGAGGACAGATGCCAATCATAACCTCATTGTTAGCTACTCGTTCATCACAATTTCTCTGTCCCTATCGATCGCATTGTTTCGCTTTGTGCCATTGTTGTGAATTCGATGCATGTGATTGTGAAATGACTTGCCCTGATAATTGTAGCTGTTTCTACGATCAATCATGGAATACCAACATAGTTGATTGTGGTCGTAACAATCATCAGCTGGTACCGACACGAATACCGATGGATGTGACAAATCTATATTTAGATGGCAATAATATTGCCGAATTAAGTCCACACACCTTTATCGGTCGTAAAAATTTACGCTATCTTTATCTGAATGGTAGCCACATTCAAGCGATCAACAATCGAACCTTCAACGGACTTAAATCGTTATTAGTGTTAAATCTAGCCGACAATCAATTGACGACATTGTTCGGATATGAATTCGAACGTCTTGTTGATCTTAGTGAACTGTATCTACAGAACAATCTCATCTCTGTCATCGCCAATAACACCTTTAGAGCTTTGAGATCGTTGAAAATTCTTCGCCTTGATCACAATCGAATCGTCGAGTTTGAGCTTTGGTCGATGTCGACGCCGACACTCGAAGAGCTCTATCTCGGTTCGAATGCATGGTCATGTGATTGTTATTTTGTTGGACAAATGATGGAATGGCTACCATCAAGACAGAAAGTGATCAAAGATCTTCAAAATGTTTATTGTCAATACAACGAAACGTTCTCTGTTGCGATGGCACCGATCGCGTACCCAGGAAATTATCAGCTCACAAATGAAATCGAACAAACTCGTGCAAATATCACTGCAGCTTGTTCTTTGTACGCTAAACGTGAATTGATCTCTGCTCAATCATCATCATCATCATCGTCGTCTGGTTCGAATGGGATTCTAGGTCCGAATAGTTCACAAGCAAACAATCAAATCGAAATGTTTCTACCGATCCTAGTGTTGATTATTGTCTCCACTCTTGCCATCCTTCTTCTTCTCGCCTCGATCGTTACTGCAGTATTGTATCGTCACGAAATCTCCGTATGGTTTTTTGCTCGAACAGGCATTCGTTTTGGTCGAGGCCTTTCTGGTGCCGATAAAAAAGGCAGACGAGGTCGTAGACATCGTGGAAGACGGGGTCGTCACAGTGATCCTTACGATGGCGATTGTGGAGAGAAACTATTCGATGCTTTCGTTTCTTATTCGAAAAAAGATGAGCAATTTGTACAACAAATGTTAGCCCCAGAGCTTGAATATGGTAACACACCCATGCGATTGTGTTTGCATTATCGAGATCTTCCAGTCGCTAGTGGATTTGTTGCCGATGCAATCATCGAAGCGATGGCAGCTAGTCGTCGAAGTATTCTTGTGATCTCTGAACATTTTCTCCGTGGCGAATGGATGCAATATGAATTCAAAGCTGCTCATCAAGAAGCGTTAAGAAGTCGAGCTCGACACAAGTTGATTTTGATTTTTGTCGGTCCAGTAGCTGGTAAAGATTTAGATCCAGATATTAGAGTCTGGTTGAAAACATCCGGAAACACATGTCTTCAATGGGGTGAGAAAATGTTTTGGGAGAAATTACAATACGCGATGCCAGAGATTCCTACTGCATCGTCGGGGGGTGGATCTTCAGCGAACTCTTCATCATCATCGACAACAAGCTCGTTATATGGTCGTAAAGCGATGCAATTGATTCAACAGAGCCACCAGAAAGGCTCTACGTTGCCATTGAGTGGACTATCGAGTGGTCAACATACGCCACGAAATTTCGAATCGTATCAACAGCAGCTATCGTTCGGTGGTCAATCAACTTTACAACAGCTCCACCATCCTTTGTTGTCCGGTTCCACATTGAATCGACTCGGACAGCATCCATCATATCAAACAACGATGGATCCGAACGTTCATCCATTGTATTCACCATCTTCGTTGCATTCACAACAATCCACCTATGCTTATCCAACATATCATCCGATTTCATCGTTGACGGCAGCGGCACCGCCACCTCCATTATCACTTTCTTTGGCGGGTGGAAATCCACATCATCAATCTATGGTACAATCGACACCACCTCCTCTTCCACCAGCGCATCCATTACATCAGCGATTGTTTAATAATCATTCTGGTGGCTCTAGTTCTGGTACCACCGATACAACAATGGAAACATCATCTGGTCATCAACACAGTCATCTTCAACAGCAACAACAACTTCAACAACAACATTTGCATCAAAATTCAAATCTATCGAATAACGGGCATTTTATTTCCGCAAACAATGAACAATCCTCAAACGGTTTAATGATCAACACATCGGGTTCGGATTTTTCTGGTCAACCGACAACAACGATGCCATTCGTACCGACTGCATCATCAACCACAGCTGTCGCTGTTCATATTTGATTTCGTTCGAGAACGTTTCAAACGGAATGGTAAGTTTCAAAAAGAAAAAATATCCACTTTTTTCTCTCTTCTTTTCTCATTTTCATTTGGATCATTTTTTTAATATAGAAAATATTTTTTTTCCCATTTATTTTGTCTCACTAAAAATAGATAGAGAAACATTTTCGAATCCTATGAAGGGCGTATCAAAATTGTTAGAGAAATATGAAATGGAAAAATGAAGAAATTACTTCACTAGAAGAATTAGTATTCTCTTTTCGAAAAATGGAGAAAAAAAAGTGAGCCAAACATCATTCCATCAAGATCAAAAAGAAAAAAAGAAAGCTGATTGGGAGAAAAAATTGTGAATCTATTTTTGAACGGCGACACCGTTTGTACAAATTGGAGTTGTAAATATCGACAAACACACAGACTCGGAGTCATAGACCTAGCCTACATCTAGGACCGAATAATATCTCCAAAAAAAAACTAATGTATAAAATAGCAATTGAATCTTTTGCCTCTCTTAGTTTTCTCTCTCCTTTCTTTGGATTGTAAATAATAATAATATCTCCTTTTTTTTTCATCGAATTTCTTTTCCTTCCAATTCCCTATTCCTATTCTCTAATGAGAGTGATAATTATAATAATAATAATAATAATAATAGTGTATTGATGAGATATAATCTATGATCTTCAAATCCAATCCAATCTCACTATTTTGTCCATACCAGAAAAAAAGACGGAACAAAAAAGAGGGTTGAAACTTTTTCCTCGAACTCCTTACGTGGAACCCTAATTGTTTTTAATTGTCAATATTTCTCGATTATTATCTCGATTATTATTATTATTATTATTTTTACTGATTGTAATTTTGAATCTAATTGATTTACTATTTCTCTCTCTCTCTCTCTCTCTCTCTATCTCTATTACTTGTTTATTATCATCAAACAGAGAGAAATTTGGATCCAATTATTATATTTTGCTTGTAACTCTTTCCAACGATTTTTTTGCTAGAAGAAAATTATTGTTTATTCCGTTACCCCCTTCTCTCTCTCTCTCTCTCTCTCTCTCTCTCTCTCTCTCTCTCTCTCTCTCTTTTTCCTCTCTGATTTTGTTTTCGGAATCAAACTTTTTAAAAACTATTTTGAAATTGAAATCTCTTGAAACGAAAATCGAAATGAGCTTTCGTTGTTGGAGAATGTTTATTTGTTGAAAAATAATAATTTAATAATTTTTTCCCCCTCTTTTTTTCTAAATCCAAATAAAAAAAATCTCTTTAAAAAAATTTTTAATCAAATCAAATATTTAAAAATCAATTTTATTGCGCTTATATTGCGCCTGGTGCATTGATTTCTCTTCGATCTCTCTCTCTCTCTCCGACCTCTCGCCATTTTCTCAGTATCGAAGAAATTCTAACATTAGAATACAATTCGAATTTCGATCAAATGTATTGAGAAAATTTTGGAACAGATAGAGAGATGGAGAGAGAGAGAGAGAGAGAGAGAAAAAAAGAAGAAACGCAAAAAGGCCACTAAATTGTGGATGGAATTTTGTTTCGAGAAGAAAAGGAAGAGAAAAAAGCAAAAAAAAAAAAAACTTCAATTAAAAATTGTAAGTATTCTGAAATTTATTTCCGATTTCAAACAAATTTCGTTCGATTTCCTCTCTCTCTCTCTCTCTCTTCTCCATCCTCTCCATTAGAATCTACTTTTTTAAAAATCGTAAAACTTTCAAAACTATTTTTGGTGAATTTTTTCAGAGCTTCGATTCGCAAAACAGGGTGAGCTTCCATCAAATTTGTGTGTGTATATAAAATCTTACACTGTCTCTGTCTCTGTTTGTTTTTGTCTTTGTGGGGAAAAAAATTAATTTAAATTGGATAAAACTAAGCAGAGATAGAATGAATGAACGAGAATGATGCTTCAAATTAATTTGATGGGAATCGCTCTCTCTCTCTCTCTCGCTTTTCGTTTCGTTTCGATTCGATTTTTTTTTTGCTTCACTGTGTTTTGAAAACAGAAACAAAATGAAAAAAGGTAATATTGGAATTATTTATCACTTTTCGGATACGACCACAAACGAAAGAGAAGAGCAGAAGAGCAATGGAGGTGTTTTTTTTTTTTTTTTTTTTGGTTGGTTGTGTGCAAAATCAAAAAGCGAAGCGAAAGAAAATGGGGGAGGGGAAGAATCGAACGAAAGCAATGCGTTCGAAAAAATAAAAATTGATCATCGCCTTCATTATATACACATTAGAAAAAATTCTTAGGAGAAATTTTTTTTTTATTATTGAAATTTATCTCATTGGATTTCCATCGCTCTCTCTCTCTCTCACCAGTTTTTGAATTGTTGAATTTTGAATAAAATTTTAAACAAATTATCTAATGGAATAAGATTGTAGAGAATGTAATAATAATAATAATAATAATAATAAGAAAAGAAGCAGAATACGAAACAGATTTGATCAGAATCTTGCGAGATCTTTTTTTTTTTTTTTTTTTTGAACCAGAAAATTATTATCAAATTATCAAAATTTTTTTCTGATTCTATACGATCTATGATCAATACATTTTGATCGATTGCATTTGTTTTGATATTGTGATTCAATGTATTTAGTTTAATTTTTGGATACCAAAGGATTTTGTTTGATATTTGCTTGATTTCTTTCCCCATTCATTTCGAATCAAATCTTTCATCAAATCGAAATTTTATCTTCGATGTATGTTTGAGTGTGAATGTGTGTGTGTGTAACACAAATAGCATCAGAAAATGTTATAAGAGAGAGAGAGAGAAAGAAAAGAGACAAGCTTGATTAGATAAATGATGATAGTTATCGAAGATATATATATATATATATATAGAGAGAGAGAGAGAGAGAGAGAGAGAGAGAGAGAGAGAGAGCGAGCGAAAGAATGCATCGAAATGATCAAATCTAAATGCCAATGAAAGCTAAGATAGAATTAAGAAGAATGAGATCATCGAAAGAATAGAATCTAGAAACGAAACGAATCTCGTTTGAAAATTGAATCAGATATCAAAATAGATTGTATTAATGCCAGAGAGGAAGAGAGAGAGAGAGAGAGAGAGAGAGAGAGAGAGAGAATGGAAATGAATATAAATGTAATCTCATAGAAAAAAAATAGACCGGAAAGAGAGCTATAGGAAGAAATGGATGGTAGAGAGTAGAAAAAAAACCCCATCATCATCACCACCATCGACCATAAGGAGGAAATCTATGAAAAAGAAGAGATTTTGTATTTCTATTCCCTAAATTCTATTTCGAACATCATACACCATCCAACATCATCATCATCCGCATTTTCAGAGTAATAGAATTTTTCGTTCGAAAGCAAAAAAAAAAAAAAAAAATGGAACGAATTAAAAAGACCAGCGAACTAGAGAGAGAGAGAGAGAGAGAGAGAGAGAGAGAGGATATTGTGGAAAAGATTTCTCATTTTCTTATTCTCCATTTCTTACTTATTCCGAAGGAAGAATGGAAAAAAATAGGCAATGATGATGATGATGTTGATTGAACAATCATCGAAAAGATCATCATCATCATCATCATCATCATCTTCGCCACCATCACAACCAACAACAAAAGGAAGAGAAAAGAAAAAAAAAATTCTTCTCTTTGCCTAGGAAACAGGGAAGATAGTAGAGAGAGAGAGAGAGAGAGGGACCCAACAATTTCATTATCCATAGCTAATGTGGGTGTGTCTGCTAGATTCCATCAGAATAGCGTGTGTGTGTCGGAGTTACGATTCCAAAACTAAATTATCAAGTTCAATGAGGAGAAAAGATTCAAAAAAAAAAAAAAAAAGAAAAAAAGGTCCAGAGCACAAAAAAACAGGAAATTAACCAAAAAAAAAAAAAAAAAAAAAAAGAAGATAAATCAAACCTACTGAATAGAGAAAAAACACCCTCCATTAGATAGAATCATTCTCCAAATCGAACAATGGAAAGAAAGAGAGAGAGAGAGAGAGAGAGAGAGAAAGTAACCAAATAAAAATGGCTGCCCTAATCTCTCTCTCTCTCTCTCTCTCTTTTTCTCCAAGTTCCGATTCTATTCTTTTATTCTAAACAAAATCTTACGATTTTTCGAATGGATTAAATTTTGCTGCTAGGATGTCATCATCATCATCATCTTCGTCATAATTCGGGAAAAAGTTTGATTTGATTTTGTTCCATTTGATTTTCCCATTTCTTTGTGCGTGCATGGGGTCTGTCTGTGTGTGTGTGTGTGAATGTCGAGAGACGACAACCGAGTAAAAAAAAAAATCATTTTTCATTATGGCATTGGCTGTGGAACAAACACTGAACTGATTATGATGATGATGTTGGTGGTGGTGGTCATTCATGGGTCAATGAATCCGAATCATCGTTGACATCGATCGTAGACGTAGAAAAGATCTGAAGAGATTCCTTATCTCTTCTCCATCATCACCAAATATCATCATCCTAATTCAATGGATTCCTTTTGGAATTTTTTTTTTTAAAACACCAAGAGAGAGAGAGAGAGAGAAAATCGACTTGTTTAGATTGAATTTGGAGGAGAAAAAAAAAGTTATGAAGTTAGTTAGAGAATCTTTTTTTCTCTTTCTTCTTCTCAAGTAATTAATAAATTCAATTCAATTCTCTAATATTTCTTCAATGTTCTTCCAAAAAAAAAAAAAAAAAAAGAAAACCTTGATCAAAATAATTGAGATTGTAGCAGCTAATAAAATCATCAGTGATCAGAATGAGTACTATCTCTCTCTCTCTCTCTCTCTCTCTGAGACTAAGTAATTTTAAAAAAAAAATTTCATTTGAAATAGTAATAGGGATCGAATTTGAAGAGATAACAATAACTAGTCTGAAATAATTCGATTAGAAAGAAAATTTCTCTCTTAAACTCTCTCTCTCTCTCTCTCTCTTTCTCTCTTTCAAAAATTTTTTGGGTTGAAAATTTTTTAAGCTCTCGATACGAATTCATTCAAGCGAACCAAGCACACCTAACACCACACCATTATGAATTCTTCTGGAAGGTGTTTGAGTTTTCAAAGTTGAAGTTGAAAATTTCAAATTTGAAAAAAAAATTTTTTTTTCTTCAAAATTAAATTCTTGACAAAAATGGAATGAAAACGACGAGGGCGAAGAATTTTATCCTGTTTCGAAGTTTCTCTCTCTCTCTCTCTCTCTCTCATCCCTCTACTTGAATCAAATCGATTGAATCTTCGATTGCCAATTTATTCGAATTCTTTAATTTGATTTGATTTTATCAATTGTACTTAGCTTAGCCTTAGCTCAGTTTAGTTTAGCGGACTCTATCGAGATTTTTGGCTTTTTTTGCTATCTGGATGAATTCGGAATTGCTTACTACACTGGAATTTTGTTCAATGAAGACAGTATTGATTTTTTCTCCTCTCTCTCTCTCTCTCTCTCTCTCTCTTTCGCAAGAAACTAAAACAGCCTCAAGCGATTCTCTCTTCTCAAATCAAATCATTTAATTGAATCGATTGGTCTGCAATCAATCCGCTTCAAGTTGAACTTTTACGCTGAAATTCTTCCTTCTCTCTCTCTCTCTCTCCTCTGGTGATTGTGTAGAATGATTTTGATCTTTACAAAACGAAGTGTTTGATTCCGGAGAAGAATTTCAAAAAAAAAAAGAGAAAAAAAATTTAATTTCAATTCATTTTTACTCTCTTTTGATTTGATTGTTTAACAAAAAATGGGACGATTTTTTTTTCTGAGCGCTGGCAACAAAATCATCCAAAAAGCTAGATAGACTTTACAATAGAGCTGCCAAATATTGAGATTACAAAAGAGAGAATTGAAGAGAATCGAAATCATTTGGATCTCGAAATTTTATTGAACTTTATTTTCCACTTTATTGATCCATTGATCCAGATCAATGGATCGTTTTTTCGATTCTAGACGGATAAAATCATTCTTTCATAACGTTTCTCTCTCTCTCTCTCTCTCTCTCTCTCTTGTTTCCTTATTTTTACGTTTTCTTCAATTTCATTTCTGATTGAGAAATATTGGTGGAATCATAACGATTCGAATATTTTCTATGATTATAAATTCGATGAAATTGGATAGCCTCGATGTATTAAATATAAATCGAAAGAATATTATCTCTTTTTTTTCACTCTTCCTCTCTCTCTCATTCTCCATCCAATGAGATTGTTTTTAGACCTTTTCTGTTGTCATCGTACAAGGAAAAAAAACAAAAAAATTTTGACAAAAATATTTTCAATGAATACATTAGATACTGGACCCTTAGAAATGTAAGAGGGAGATCGAAACAACGAAATGAAAAGAATCGCATTATTCGAAGAAATTCCATCAAAAATTCTTCTCTTCTGAATCGCTACGAATTATTTCCATTACAATCTACAACACACCGAGAATCGAATCGTTGCAGAAGAGTTCTCGGTATTCGATTACCCAAAATGTTTCTCGATCTTCAATCACTTAGCAATGTTAAGCAGAAGAAAATGAAAGAAAAAAAAATTGATCCAACAATCCAACGATATATCTGATATACCAATTCAACCAAAAAAAAAAAACTAATTCAATTAATCTTTTTTGTTTTGTTCTGTTTCACTTCTCGCTTCCACTCAGTTATTGGAATGAGAATAACCAGAAAAAAAAAATAAAAAAAAGACTGAAACTTTTAAACATCATCCCTGGAGCTATCCGTTCGATAAACTTGTACACAAACACATACGTTCATTTTTGGAGCGATGAAAATGTATTTTTTTTCCTCTTCCTCTTCTTCTTTTTTTCCCGTTTTACGATTCTCATTCGATTCTAGCAGTAAGTTCAAATCTCTCTCTCTCTCTCTCTTTCTCTCTGATCCTAGTTTTGAGCATCAAGAATTTATTTGATCTCCTATTCTTCGCGTCAAAATTTTCATCAACGAAATAGAACGAAGAATTTATCTTTCAAACAAAATGTGAGAAAGAGAGAGAGAGAGATGCTGAGAGATGAGATAAAATCCTTTCATCAAATCGATTATTTGATTTGATTTAATCAACGAGAATGAAACTTTGATAATAATGTTTCGAGAGACACCCACGTGCACACACACAAACACCTCTTTTTTTTCTAATTTTCCATTCTTTTACATTCTCTCTAACCCTTCCTCCTCTCTCACTTTCCTCTCAATCATACCTTTTTATTTTTTACTTGTCTCAATGAACATCTCACATTTCATCTTATTATTATTTTTGTATCGTTCATCTTTTTGCTGCATTATTCGATTCAAAGAATCTATTTGGGAATAAAAAAATGAAAGAAAGAAAGAGATAGAATTTTGGTATCGAAATAAAAAAAACGATTTGAACCTAACCGTTACGTATTTGATTGAGAATGGAATTTCGATTCTATTAAATTATTTGTTTTATACCATTCAAATAATCTATCATAAGTAAACTAGAGCTCCGAACACTAAGACTAGACTTGAAATATTTTCCCAATTCAATGATGGATTCAAATCAAATTCTTTTTCTCTTCAAATTAATTTCTTACAATCGAAATTAGTAGAAAAATGAAAAAAAAAATTTCAATGAAGATAAATTTTTTTTCTTTCTCTCATTTTTTTTTTCGTTGGTTCAAAATCATTATCGTTTCATTGTCGATGAGATTGGAGAAAAAAAAAATTTTTCGCTCTCTATGTTTGAATTTTTTTCTTTCCTTTCCTTTCGATTGACCGATTTGATATGGATCCAAGAAGAAGAAGGAAGAAAAAATAAGAAACGGAAATCAATGAGGCTTTGAAGGAGTATCATCATCTTCATCTTCATCATCTTCTCCTTCATCATCTTCGACATCGACATCGCCATCGACATCATTTCGATAGATAAATCAAAGATAGCGATAGTAAACACACACACAGTTCATTTCGCTACGGAAGTGCTATGTTAGCCACATCTATTCACATCGAACTAGGCCATTACAATTTAGATCGATCAGATTTGGTTTGAATCCAAATCGAAAGGGATAGATAACGAGCGTAAGAGAGAGAGAGAGAGAGATGGAATAAATTATTTGTTCAATCGAAATTTTATTTCTTAAGATAATTTTTTCTCTCTCTCTCTCTCTCTTTCTCAATGTTCTTGTTTTTCGAAACCGAAATCGAACGATTTTTTTTTTTTACTTTCAATCAACAAGCAAACAAAAAATAAAAAGCTAGAATTAAGAGTTAGAGAGAGAGAGAGAGAGACGAAAAAGAAACACAATTGAGATATAAAAAAGTTTTGATTTGTTTCTTTCTTTCATCAACAACAACAACAACAACAACAATGCTGAAGATGACTTTGTAAATATCGAAACGAAAACCGAAGAGAAAAAAACAAAAAAAAACAATTATTCTCGATCGAAATCCAATAATTATTGGAGAAACAGAAGAGAGAGAGAGAGAGAGAGAGAGAGAGAGAGAGAGAGAGAGAGAGAGAGAGAGAGAGAGAAAGTTTCAATGAATCTATGAACTTTGCTCTTTCATCGATCAGATCTTTTTTGGATCAAATGGAATGAAACATTCCGAAGATGTTTGAAAACAAACAAAGAGAAAGAAAGAAATCACAAATGTTTGGATTTCGATACGAGAGAGAGAGAGAGAGAGAGAGAGAGAGAGAGAGAGAGAGAGAGAGAGAGAGAGAGAGAAAAAAAAAGATCGAAAGAAATCAAAGATAGAATTTAGAAATTAATTTATTATCGAATTCAAAATTCCTATTTTTTTTCCTCTCTTCAAATCCCAATCATCACTAATTACAAAGGATTATTATTATTCTTATTATTATTATTATTATTGTTATTATTATTATGATTGTTATCGATTGCTAAAACAAACAAGATGAGATGAGATGATGTGGTTGTGTGTGTGTGTGTGTGTGTGTGTTTGTGTAATTGAGAAAAAAAAGTAGGCATATTTTGTTCCATTTGTTCCATTTTCATTCCATTCTTTGCTATAATTTTCTCTCGATCATTGTTTCATCTACCTGGATTAGCTTGGCACCTGAAAAAAAAAATTCTACAAATAGCTCCCACTTTCTCTCTCTCACTCTCTTTTTCGAATTGGTCGAGTTTTAGCTTTATGAATTGGAATGGCTATTGTTGGGATTTTTTTTTGTCGGCGATCCACAAATCGATTGACACAGAGAGAGAGAGAGAGAGAGAAAGAGAGAGAGAGAGAGCGAACAAATTAGATCGCAAACGATCTAAAATATATTAGAAGCGAAATGAAAATGAATTGTTCATTTTTTTTGCAATTTTCTCCTCCCCTCACACACACACAAACTCACCTCCATCCATGAAATGGAATCAATTTTTGATTTCATAATTTTAATATAATCAAAATTATTATTACTCATCTATTTTGTATTGCTATTAGTGTTATTGTTTGCTTGTTTTATTGTGATTGTTAACGAAATCAACAAATTGCTTTACGAATTGATTCTGTCATTTTTTTTTTTCTTTGTTTTCTTCTACTCTCTCTCTCTCTCTCTCTCTCTCTCTCTCTCTCTCTCTCTCTCTCAACATTTTTTTCCTTCTTTTTTTTACACACACACACACACACACACACACACAGACACAATCCATCCGCCCTGATTTTGTCTCTCTGCCCTAGTTTAAGATACAAAAAAATTTTCGAACACTTTCGCCGTTTTTTTTTGCTTTTGAAAATGAAACTTATCAAAACGAATAGGTATTTGATCGAAATTTTCTTTTTTTTTTTTGAATAATTTTTTCATTTATGAATTATTATCGCTCGGCTCTATCTCTCTCTCTCTCTCTCTCTCTCTCTCGCTCTCTATCGTTATCCACTTGCGCGATAATCTTTCTTAAGCTATCGGACGGCTACAATAACGTCTACAACGCCGATGATGATCGCCGATGATGGCCTTGTCATGTCAAATTAACAGCTTATGTCAATCAATCAAATAGAAATGAAAAAAAAATATTTCTTTCCTTCTTTTAATTTTCTTCTTCTTTTCGTTCCGAAAAAATTGACGACGTTCCCAACAAAGATTAGAAAATTGAAAGAAAACGAAAGAGAGAGAGAGAGAGAGAGAGAGAGAGAGAGAGAGAGAGAGAGAGAGAGAGAGAGAGAGAGAGAGAGAGAGAGAGAGAGAGAGAGAGAGAGAGAGAGAGAGAGAGAGAGAGAGAGAGAGAGAGAGTTTTACTCTTCAATATTTCTGTCCGTTTTTTTTGATCGAAAAAGAATATTTTTTTCTGATTCAAATCACTAGTGATTTGAATCTTTGATCTTCAAACAATCTAAATCAAAATAGCTCGATCCGATGAGAAAATGGATTGGAATTTCTACATTCTTCTCTCCCTCTCTTTCTCTCTCTTCGACCATAAAACAGTTCTAAGAAACTAATCTTAATATTTGATTTCGATTTTATTGAATATGGAAAAAAAAGAAAAAAAATAATTTTCGAAATTTTATCTCGACCATATTTTCTTCCATTATTTTTTTTTTCGTATCGAATTTGGTTCATTCGATCGGTGATACTTCACTTCCTAAAAAAAATCAAAAATTCTTACAAATTATTATAATTGTTTTTTTTTCTTCTTCTTCTTCTTTTGTTTCGCTTAATTTCGATCATTGATCTTTCGTTGTTCGATGATACGAGAAGAAAAAGGAGGAAAGGGGATGGGAGGGGAATCGTACAAACATCTCCCTCTCTCTCCCTCTCCTTCTCTCTCTCTCTCTCTCTCTCTACACTTGTGTATTTTTATCAAGAAAACAAAAAATTGAATTTCGATCAATTAGTTAAATTATATCAATATCTGCTCTCTCTCTCTCTCTCTCTCTCCTAGCTTCTCCATCTTCAATAGTGTTCGTAGTTCGTTAGAGGATTTGCTCCAATCGAATTCAATCTCTTTGATATATGATTGGATCGAAAGAAATCATCTGCCCAGAACGTTTTCTTGTTCAAATGTTCATCTTCTCTTCAACTCTACGAAACTTCCACTTTGCGAAAGAGATCATCGTTTTGCTCAAGATTTGATACATCGATGACGATGATGCTTTCATACGATTAGTGTTGCCGTTTTCACTTAAATAATCACTTCCTTCTCCATAATGAAGGGAGTAGAAACGGGACATTGTTTTCTTTTTTTTTTTTTTTTTTTTGCATTCTCCATACTTCCATTTGCTGTCGTTCACTTCATCTTCCTTGAATCACCATCTAAGGCATTAATTTTTTTTTTTTGATTTTCACCATCTCGTTCATAGCTTTATCAATTTGATTTAAAGAATTTCAATGATCGAGGAAACAATCGAAGATAATTGGTCAACTGAATTGTTCGATGCCAAAAGAGAGAGAGAGAGAGAGAGCGGAACTATAGAATGGATAATTTTTTTTATCGATAATAGCAATTATTATTATTATTATTATTATTATTATTACTAATAATTATTATTCTCATTACTAAGACTATGATCTTTGATAGATCAAAATGCAATAACGAGAGATAATGTCGAAGATGATGTCGGTGATGATGATTTCCAGATCGTTTCCATTCTTCCGATTTCTAAAAATATTTCAGATTTATTTTCCTCTCTCTCTCTACAAAAATCGGAGTGAAAGATGGTCAATTATGATAATCTTTCTCGTTCAATTTGATTTATCTCTATTCCGATGTATTTATAATCGCACTCTTCCTCTCTCTCTCTCTCTCTCTCTCTCTCTCTCTCTCTCTCTCTCTCTCTCTCTCTCTCTCTCTCTATTGGTTTCATTTATTAAAATTAATATTCGTAACATCGACAAGAGAAAACAGATAACAGACAACAGACAACAACACGATATCGATTAGATCTGGAGAAGAATATTGATTATAATTGGCTAGATTTGATCGGTTGTTTTTTTTTGTACGCTATCCAAAGATCTTAAATTCAAAGATCGTGTGTGTGTGTGTGTGCATCAGTTAGAGGGAGAAGGGGGAAGAAATGTTACATTTTCACTGAAAGTTGGAAAAAAGCAAAAAACGACAAAAAAACAACACATTTTGAGCTTAGGTGTTTTTAATTTAAGTGAATGAATTCCAACAATCAAATTGCTTAATTGTTGCGTTTCTTTGTTTTTTTTTTTGGGATATCTTAGCTTATGTTGTTATTCTATTTGGTGCGCTAACGAAATTCTCCAATTCTTTCTCATACTCTTTACGATACTTTATTTCTTCTGTTGATTGTTTTTTTTTTCTTTCTTCAAAATTTGCAATTCGATCTAAAAAAAGAGAGAGAGAGAGAGAGAGAGAGAGAAAGAGCGAGTCAATTGTAACCTTCTAATTTCAAGGTATTTTTGATGCTGTTGTTTCTTTTGTTCAATACTGATTCTCTTCTTCATTTTCATTTCATAGATTTTGGATTCGATGTGAAAGATTTGTTCTCTCTCTCTCTCTCTCCCTCTCTCTCTCTCTCTCTTTTGTTCACTTCAATACAATTTTAGCTAAAGGTGAGCTTCTCTAATCGAGACAATATTGTTGTTTTAGCTAACGATAGAAGATACCTAATACTATTGTTTCGTTGTCCAGATCTAATGATGGCGGAGATGATGGTTGGTGTTTTTTTTTCTGTTTTTGTTTTTGTTTTCATTCCTTCGTTAGTGATGATGATGATGATGATGATATCCGTGTGAATCTCAAATTATCAATCTCTTGTGTTGCCACTTGATCGTATTGCTTCAAAAACAATCGCTATCGGTGAAATTTCGAATCGAGGATTCATTGCATTCGATTCGAAACGCGATTTTTAGACTAGATAGATTAAACTTTCTAGACTATTCTGCTTTAAGAACTTTACCAAGAAGGAGAAAAAAAAAAACTTTCATAAACACGGAATTCATCATTATCATCATCATCATCATTCGCCATACCATTGAGCACCAACCTCACCACTAAGAGAAAAAAAAAGAGGAAAAAAAAGCTAGTAAAACGAAACAAAACAAAACAGAAAAGAAAAGAAAAGCAAAGAAAATGTTTTAAAGATTTTTTGTGCTCTCGCTCAAAAAGACACGATCCTATTGCTTAGCGAATGCGAATACGAATGCAAAACTTGAACAAGCACCACGATCACTTGCAGAGAGAGAGAGAGAGAGAGAAAGGAGGGAGAGAGGAAACATTTTTCAAAAAAAAAAAACAGCAGCTAGCATTCAGCTTTTGTGTTGATGACCAGCACTAATCGAAGGCATTCTTGAATTGTTACGAGTGCTGCAAAAAAAAAAAACAAAAAAAAAAAACGCTAGCTGCTGCTAGAGAGTGATTATGGAAGAATCCACAAACGATTCTGTCGAAATGTTTTGATTCTTTTTTCTTTTCTTTTTTTATTTTATTTTATTTTATTTTTTTCATTTTTTCTCTTGTTTGCTTCCGATCACATCTAGAGTTCGAAAAGAAAAAAAAAATTAATCTTTTCGTTTAATTAATTTCATTGATCAATCGTTAATCGTATTGAGAACAATCGAGAAGAAGGAGAGAAGCGTTTTGAATCGCACCATTCTTCTAAACTATCTTCTCTAACTTCTCTCTTCTCTTCATGGGATTTTTTTTTCTTTTTTTTTAAAAAAAAAAAGCCTTGAAATTCTTTTAGATCGAAGTTCATGATTTGATTGATCAATTTTTTTTTTCATTATAAAAATATCTCTTCTTTTTACTTCTTTTTTTTTTTTTTTTGTTTCTAATGATAAGAATAAGATGAGAGAGAATCTTTTGGTCATCTTCATCATCGAATCGAATCGGATCGCATTGGAATCGAATTAAAATTGGTAAATATTTTCGATTGCTTCAAATCTCCCTCTCTCTCTCTCTCTCTCTCTCTCTCTCTCTCCATTAAATCTTTCTTCTTTCAATAAAGATTTTAATTTCGATTCAGAGAGAGAGAGAGAGAGAGAGAGAGAGAGAGAGGTTTGTGAGGTTACGATTAGGTGAGTGAGAAAAAAAAACCCGTTGGTTCGGTAACTTCTAGTTGAAATCTCGATCATTATTCACCATCACCATCATCATCTCCATTACCATCACCATCAACACTATTCTCAAAACTGCTATCCCTCTCTTTTTTCCTATTAGCCCTAAATTCTTAAACTAGTTTCATAGAGAATTTTTTTCTTTCTACAAAATTTATTTAGAATGAATTTGAAAAAAAATGATCGACTATTATCTAAACACTATGATCTTGGAATTGATCAAAATCAAAGATTCTTTATGCTTCCAATAATAATAGCCCATATTCTTGATGAGTATGAAAAAGTTCTATTGAACTTTTAGGGACCATAAAAATCATCGATCTTAGTGTTCGATTTTCTTTTCCATACTGTATATCCGTTTGCTCTCTCTCTCTCTCTCTCTCTGAGTGGTGTGTGTGTGAGGGTGTATCCACAGAGTATCCGTAATCTTTCAAAGATATCTTCTTTATTTTTTGTTGTGTGTAAAATTAATTCAAAGGTGATAGAAAACGATTGAATGGAATTGAAAAGAGAGAGAGAGAGAGAGCAAAGGGGAAGAAAACAGAAATTTTCTTTTACCCAAGATTTCCTGAAAGAAAAAAAAAAAAAAAGAAAATGATCATGGTGGCCACGAAGATCGACTTGCTAAATCGAGATTAGTTAGCTGATGGAAAAAAAAACGTTTGCATCGAAATGGCAACAGAGGAGGGGAAGGAAGAGAGAAAGAGGTGTTAGAAATGAGAGAAGATAGAAATAGAGAGAAAAAAAAACGAAGATTTACCTACAAATACAAATGAAGAGTGAAGATTGATGAATTAACCCTTACAACACCGTCTATCGCTCTCTCTCTCTCTCTCTCTCTCTATCTCTCTCTCTCTCTCTCTCTCTCTCTATCTCTCTCTCTCTCTCTCTCTCTCTCTCTATCTCTCTCTCTCTCTCTCTCTATCTCTCTCTCTCTCTCTCTCTCTCACTCATTCACTCATTATCTTTTCGATTCGATCTAAATCTTTAGATTACCAATCTCGATTCACACCTTTTTTTTTTCGTTTGTTTTCTATCCAAAACAACCAAAATCTACCGATTGCTATAGAATGATTTCGATCATTTGATCAAACTTTGAACTATTTCTAATCATCATCATCATCATCGATTTTTCGATTCCGATTCCGATTCTAATTCGATTTGTAATTCTCTTTGATATCGAATCATGCACATTCCAAACAAATCTTCCAGAACATCATCGATCTCTTCCTGTACGTTGAATCTCGATCTCGATCGATGTAAAAAATATACAATGATGATGTTGATTGAGCTATCGAAAAAAAAAAAAAAAAATTCCATCAGAAAATTAAAGCAACGCTAGATGTTTATTGTTCTCATTTTTTTTTTCATCTCTCAAATCAAATCTCTATATTGGATAAGAAAGAGAGAGAGAGAGAGAGAGAGAGAGAGAGAGAGAGAGAGAGAGAGAGAAAGAGAGAGAGAATCTAATCATTTGATATTTAGGTGAAGTTAACAGGTAAAAATGAGTACGTGAGTGATCTAGTGAGAAAGAGAGAGAGAAATCTAATCGATTCTCTCTCTCACACACACACATACACAGCACAGGTAAACGGTATAGGTGTCGGTGATTGTTTACGAACACTAATCTTCTCTACTCTCTTCAAATAATATTCGAATGAATTTTTTTTTTTTTTTTTTTTTTGGTTTTTTTTCTAAGAATTGAAAACAGATCAAAGATTAAGTGATGGAAACCGAAAAGAAAAATAAAATAAATAAATAGATAAATAACATCAGATGTGGAAAACAAAAATATTTAGCTTTCAAAGCTCTTAAAGCTTTGAAATTAAAGAAAAAAGTTAACAATTCAATAGTATTCAATGTGTACTAAGCTCAAGAGAGAGAGAGAGAGAGAGAGCGAGTATAATCTTACATTCATTTATTCGATGGGGGAAAAATAAAAATAATAATAATTACTTTTTTTTTGGTCTCTCGAACTTCTCCATCCACACATTTATCTGTTATAGTCTCGTTTTTTTTTCGTCATTTTTTTTTTTGTAATGTTTATAGCTCATCTCTACGCTAAAATCTTCGGCACCAAACGCTAGAGAGAGAGAGAGAGAGAGAGAGTCGATTTCGATTAGTTAGTTAATCTAATAAAATAGTAAGGTGATTTATGTATTTTTTTTCTTCTTCTTCTTCTCCTCCTTCACTGCTTATCTCTTTTTTTTTTTTTGCTATGTCCAAAAAATTTGCTTTGCTTTCTATTCGCTCCTAAACGTTTGATGATGGTGATGATGATGGTGATGGTGATGGTGATGGTGATGGTGATTGTGGCGATAGTTATGGTGATGATATTAATGGTGAAGAATCCAATCCAAATCGAATTGAATCAAATCATAGACCATTAAAGAGAATCCTCTTCATCTCTATCTTCATCATCATCACCATCACCACGACCATCATCATCATCATCATCATCATCATAAAAATAATCTTTGATGTTGATGATAATGTAAGATGAAATTATTACTATTATTATTATTATTATTATCGTTATTGCTATTGCTATCAAACTATCAAAATTTTTCGTTCCTCTCTGTTCTATCTATTAAATTTGATGTACTATTAAGCGAACGAGCCACAGAGAGAGAGAGAGAGAGAGAAAAAAAGAAGAAAAAAAAGAATTGAAGAAATAATAATAATAATAATAGTAATAATAATCAAAAATTAAATGAATGGAATCATTTCCGATGTGTGTGTGTGTGTGTGTATGTGTGTGTGTTAGCTAGCGTAGCAATTATTACGATTTTTTTCTTCTGTTTTTTTTTCCATTGAACAAAACTAATGAATGAATTCATTGGAATCATTTCGAATTGAATCAAAGAAATAAAAAAAAAAAAAAAAAAAAAAAGAAAAACAAAAATTCATTCAACGATGAACAGTTTCGGATCGATCTCTAGATTGATGAAGATCGATATCGAAACCTTACCACATCGAATCACCATAACCATAGCTTTATCTCATTGAACGTGTATGTGTCCATATATAAATATGGCGAATATATTTCACTATAGCAAAAAAAAAAAAAAAAACGAATACCATATAGCCAGCAGCTTAATTTGGTTGGTTGAGAAAAGCTAGTTCGATGGAAGATGTTAGTGTCTGGAATGTTTTTTTTCTTTCCCTTCTTTCTTTTTTTGGTAGCGTTTATTTTTTTTTCATACCTTAGTTTTGGATTCCATTCGATTCGATTAGATTGTTCTGGTTTCGGTCTCGTTCGCTCTCTCTCTCTCTCTCTCTCTCTCTCTCTGGCTGTTTCTCGTTATCGAGAGATGATCAGAGTGTTGTGTGTGATGATCAGAGATGATCAAAATATTTGATTTTTTTTCCTTTTTTTTTCCTTTTTTTTTTTTTTTTTCCTTTTTTTTTTGATCCAAAGAAAAAGAATAATGCGAAGCAAAAGCAAAGCTTAAGATATCTTTGAAGATTTTTTGATCGCACCAATTACCAATTCATCTCTCTCTCTCTCTCTCTCTCTCTCTCTCTCTCTCTCTTTGGCTCTCTGTAAAGTTTTTCTTCATCTTCGTTGCTTTTTTTTTTTTGATTATCGGTCTACTTTGTTGGCTTCTATCGTTGTTCTTGTTCTCGAATCCTCCTCCTCCTCCTCATCACCATCACCATCATCATCATCATCAATCGAAAAAGATGATCATCTTCTTACGTATCCTAATGAACGAAATCAAAATGATGGCGAAGAAGATGAAGATGAGGAAGAGATTGTTTTCGGTTTGATCTCTCTCTCTCTCTCTCTCTCTCTCTCTCTCTCTCTCTCTCTTTCTCTCTCAACAAGCAGCAAAGTTAGCAATTGAAGAACTGAAGACGGAGAAAAAGATAAGAGGAAAAAAATTAGGGTTAGCCGCGATCTCTACGAGAAAAATTTTTTTTTTGTTCGACTGATGATGATGATGATGATATGTTTCTAGTCTTCAACATTCGATATTGAACAACTGGACAGCGATCAAACAATGAATCAAGATCGAAAGAGAAACTAATTCGAACATTAAATTCCTAAATGGGTTCTGATTATTATTGTTATTATTATTATTATTATTATTATTATTATTATTATTATTATTATTATTGTTGTTATTACTATTCGTTATCTTCTCTTATCTATCTCCTCATCACTGTTGCTTACCAATCGCTATTATTATTATTTT
>CP080489.1:475000-510000 GCA_020844145.1 Sarcoptes scabiei | reverse complement strand
ATTCAAAATCTTAGAGAATTTTTTTTTCTCTATGAAAATATTGTAATCATAACAAATCGATTCATTTTTTTTTTCTTCCTTTCTGATGCTTCTGGTTCGAATCATAGCAATTATGAAATTGATAATCGAGAGAGAGAGAGAGAGACTGAGAGAGAGATGACTCTCTCTCTCTTTTTCTTCGATCGAGAAACATCGAGTTAGGGTAGAGCAAGCAAGATGATAATTTTTGAAAATCTTTTCGAATCAAACAACTATTGGATGTTTGTGTTTGTTGTTATCTTTGATTCGTTTTGAGATCATCTCTTGTTTTTTTTCTTTCATCTTCGATTTGAGTATTTCGAAATGTTAAAGATTACATTCTAATCTCTCTCTCTCTCTCTCTCTCTCTCTCTTAATCATAAAGATTTAAGTTCACTTTTCTCTCAGCGAATCTCTCTACGATTCAAACAGTGATCGAGAAAGAGAGAGTTTGAGTTTGAAAATCTTTTATTAGCGCATGTATCATCTTTCGATGATATTTATGCAATTCTTTGAAAGCGTTTAGATAAGAATTATTACATGGTTTTCTGTAAAAAATGACTAAATACAATATGGTAAGAGTTTTGTTAAATATTATATAAAACAATTTTCATATATAAAGAAATGAAAAATTTAACTGGAGAATGAAAATTGTTAGAGCAGAATATCGGAAAAAATATATTTACATGAATAATTAAAAATATTAAAATATAGACAAAAAACTGATAATGAAATAAATAAATATATCAGAAAAAGTCTAAAATACAAAGATGAAGACCAAGATGATGATTACAATGATGCGCTGTTTGATGATTCAATGGATCTAAGATGGTCATAAATATATTTACACAATTTCTTGAATTTTTTAAAATTCTCCTTCTCATTGACGAATGATGGTAAGTCAGAAGCGATGAGATTAATATTCGTCTTGAATGCATGGTAATGATGACAATCAATTAAAAGATGCGAGACATTTTGGATCGAGTTATTATCGCATGTGCACGTCAAGTTATTTGATAGCCTCATTCTGCTGAGATAATCTCCAAATGGCCCATGTCCAGTCAAAAATTGAGTCGTGTAAAAATCGGTTCGGACATGCTTTGGGATGATGTTATTTACAAAGAATGATTTGAAATTTTGATTCGTATTTTCAAAGTTTTCCAATATTTTGGCTCTGATTAGTTCTTTAATATACATGTCAAAGTTTTCGGTGTCGATTCTTTGTAAATGATTTTTATGAAGGAATTTTATTTTCTTGATTTCGATGAATGTCTCTAATGAAGTAATTTTGGTCAATGAGAATGCACATGCTTTAGAGATAGTTCTGAATGCCATGATGGAGTTTCTCAGCAGTTGATGTTGCATTGACTCTAGTTGACTCTTTTGTTTTTTATTTATTTGATCGATCCATATTTCAGATGCATAGGTCATGACTGGTCTTATAAGACCTTTATAAAGATTGATGCGCTTTCTGTTGTCGATTCCGAATGTATTTTTACAATAATTAAAAACTAAATTTTTGATTTTAATGGATTTATTTACAACACTTTTTATGTGACTGGTGAACTTAATTTTGGATTTGATGTGATGATTTTCGAAGATGACAGAGAAAGAGAAAGAGAGAGAGAGACTAACATTTTCGATTTTTGATTCCAACAATTAGAAATATCCGAAATCCAACAAAAAAAAAGCGAAAAAAATAGTCAACCTAACCAAACAATATCACCAATCAATAAGATGAAGCGATTTTTTTCTCTCCTTCTCTCTCTCGCCGAAGCTTCTCTCGTTTTAGCTTGGCCATTTTTTTTTTACTAATTCAATAAGTTAACTAAAATCTAAAATGAATAGAATAGACAAATTACGAAACAAACGAAAACTAATAGATTGAGAAAGATTGAAGATAGCGAAAAGTTTTTGACGAAACTGTGGATAAGAATCTCGATGATTCAATGCAAGCTAGAGCCAGAAAGAGAGAGAGAGAGAGAGAAAGAAAGATAGCAAAAATATTTTTGCCGATTGCAGGTAAAATGAAATAGACAGATAGATAAAGGGAGAGAGAGAGGAAAAATAACGAGCAAAAAAAAATAGCAATAATAAAAGCGGCTACACCCAATGCAAAAAAAAAAACGATTCATTTTCAATCTCGTTCGATCGTTTTAGCATCATCTTTCTTCATTTTGATTCTATTTTTTTCTTCTCGCCATCCATAAATATTCTTCTCAACGATGGTAAGAATGGTGATGGTGATGATGGTGATGGTGATGGTGGTGATGGTTAGGATCACACGATCAAATCAACCTGAAGATATACTGGTCGATTCATCTACTATCGTTGCTCTTCTTCTTCTTCTTCTCTTCTTCGAAAACAATCGATCGTGTAGTCTTACGAATACCGGATCGATCAAACCAAACAGCCATATCATCATCATATCTTTGATTCGAGAAAATTTGAACGGGGGAAAAAAACAAAACTTTATCCATTCATTGTAGCGTTAAAATAAAATTTGTTTTCGTTCGCGATTCGAACACATCACACACACACAAAAGATCAATCGACTTTTGTTTTGTTTTGTTTTGTTTCGTTTTTTTTCTTTCGATTGATGATGATGCTGTTGATTGGTGGTGGTGATGATATTTGTTGTTTGGTGTGAAAGTAACAATCTTTGGTGCCGATTAGAAAAAAAAGATGAAATAGCCAGAGAGAGAGAGAGAGAGAGAGAGAGAGAAAAGGTCTTCGCGAATTTTACCCTCGGTTCTTCTTAGGCCAATAAAGAGACTATTTTGGTTTGTTTGTTGCTTGTAATATCAACGATTCCGTATTGAAAAAATAAAAGCTAAAGAGATGATTGAATGATTACAATTTTTCGATTGTGATAGATTGAAAAGAGTGTTTATGATGAAACAAGAATGTTTCATAGACATAGTTATCGGTGTTGTTGTTGTTTATGATTTCTTCTAGGACCTTGGCTAACAATCGAGAGTTTTGTTTTCGATCTTTGCAATCCTTGATCATTTTTTGATCTCTGATCTCTTTGATCAAGTCGATAACGTTAGCTAGGAAGAGCTAAAGAAACAAGAAAAAAAACACAAAGAACAATGGTGAATGAACAAACGAAAAAAAAAGAAGATACTTCAAACTAGATCTAGATCTCTCCCTCTCTCTCTCTCTCTCTCTCTCTCTCTCTCTCTCTCTCTCTCTCTCTCTCTCTCTCTCTCTCGCTCGTATTATTTGATGTTTTTGATTTGAAATTATTATCCAAACTCTATCGTTGATTGTTGTTACTGGTTGTTCCTTGTTGTTGTTATCGTTGTTGTTGTTGTTGTTGTGTTACCTTTGATTCCGTTTCGAAAGATTCTGATACGAACAAGATCCTCTTGAAATAACTAACTATAATAATAGTTATAATATTGATGATGATGTTGTTGTTGTTGTTGTTGTTGTCTTCGTTGATAATGATAATCATCATCCTCATCATCATTATTAAAAATCTCGAATCGTGTTGTTTCTTTTTTTTTTTTTTTTTTGAATTTTCTCTCTCTCTCTCTCTCTCTCTCTCTCTACTTGTCTCACTCTCGTTTGAAACTAATCTTCAGGTATGATCGGTGAGATTCATTTTGACTTCAAATCGAAGAGATTTAGGCTAGCCGTGAAAAGAAAACAAGAGTTAGTATATCGAGAGAATCTATTCTAAGTAAGAGACTAGAGCAATGAGAGAGAGAGAGAGAGAGAGAGAGAGAGAGAGAGAGAAAGCCTAATTTTTTTTTCTCTTTCTTTCTATTCTAGCTTTAATTTTAGGCTAGGTCAGTGTTTTGTTTAACGTTCAAATTCATTCGATCTTATGGGAGTCGTTTTGAGCAAAACAATTCTGAATGAAATAAGAAAGGAAAAATTGAGAAGGAGAGGAGAAAAAGAGTCGATTATCTTCACAAGTTTAAGAATCTCTAGACTAAGGTTAGGTGATTTTATGATAACCTTTTGGCTATAATGAAAATTAGCTTAGGGTTAGGCATTACCAATCACCGCTATCATCATCATCATCTTTGAACACCCTATCGAATAATTTAAGCTCATTGTGATTGTTCTCTTTCAAGAGAATGAATCGACAATTTCGAATCGAAATTTCTTCTCCAGATCGATCGACACCTATTTTTTTGATCCAATGAATCAAAACCGTATCCATAATTAATCCTTACACAAAGCAAAGAGAAAGAGAGAGAGAGAGAGAAAGAGATTTAATGAATATTCTCTCTCTCTCTCGGTCCACAATCTAGGTTCAGAATTTTTCTTTATTGGTTTCATTCGATTTCATCAAAGTATAAATTGAAAATTTGTGGATAGAAAATGAGATAGAATTTCACTGCAGAATTTCATCGAAATCGAATACAAGGTGAAGATGATTGTTTGCACGTTTGGATTTGTTAGTCTCAATCAGCTCATTCTATTCGGATCATTCATTCTTCTCTCTGGTAGTGCTGCGCTAATATCATAGAACTATGATAACAGCGCCGAATAAAATTTTCTATTCTATTCTCTGGTAGTGGTCATCAGCATCATCAACATCATTGATGATGATCGGTCGAAATGAATCAAAACAAAGCCTTCGGGCTAGGAATTTTTTTTTTCATTTTTTTTTTTTCTGTCTTTCTTTCTTTTTCTTCGCTTTCGATAATCATCACCCTCTTTTCATTTAGAGTTTTGATCTTCTCTATTTTTGTTTTCTTTTCTAAATAGCCGATCTCATCAAACATCACCATCGAGAACGAGAGACGAGAGTAGAGATAGAACCAACAATACGATCACCATCACCACCACCACCATCATCATCATTATTATTATCGTAGTCATTTAGATACTAAAACGATAAAGATGGATAGATCTTTTTTTTTTTTTTGGTTCTATTAAGAAGAAAGACTACGAAATATTGACGACTTAAATGAAGACCATCGGACCGCGAGAGAGTGAGAAAGAGAAAGAGACAGAGAACAATTTGCGCTATCTCTATTTGACCACACGAAATCTTCTTCACAAACTTTTCGAGAGAGAGAGAGAGAGAGAGAGAGAAACTAAACAAAAAGATAAGAATCAAGTGAATGAAGTCTCGAATGAAAATAAAAACAGCTCTGATAATAATAATAATAATAATAATAATAATAATAATATGATCGAATCGTAGAGAGAGAGAGAGAGAGAGAATGGGAGTTGAAGATTGATTTCTTTCGCGTATTTTCTTTACCAGCATTCTAATCATCATCATCATCACCATCTTCTCCTTCTTCATTCTTCAATCGAAGTCAAAGAACCCATAGCGCTGGTGGTTTGCGAAGATTTTTCCTCTATTTTCGAGAAGAAGAAGAAGAAGAAGAAGAAGAAATTATTACGAAGAAAGAATCACATCGACCTTTTTTTTCTAGCCGATCCGTCGTTAAGAATAATGATGATGATGATGGATTGGAATTTTCTCTCTCTCTCTCTCTCTCTCTCTCTCTTCAATTTTGGAAGATCTTGAAGAAGAACTAGAGCGAAAGAATGAATGGAGAAAGTTAAATTGATTTCGGTCTCAAAAATTGATCGAATTGGAAAATGAAAAAAAAAAACAAATCTTTTGTGCACGAAACACGAAACACGAGGCGAAAAAAAAAAAAACGAAGAGAACGACAAAGCAGAAGAACAAGAGAGAAGAAAAACAAGAACGAAAACGAAAACAAAAACACAAAACCAAAAAAATCAAACGATAAATCTAAGATAGAAAATTAGATCTGTTCAAAAAAAAAAAAAGAAAAGATCTCCTCTCCTCACACCTCTCACCGAGCCCCAGGGAAGCTTCTTCTCTAATACTTTTTTCCTTCTCTCTCTCTCTCTCTCTCTCTCTCTCTCTCTCTCTCTCTCTCTCTCTCTCTCTCTCTCTCTCTCTCTCGTTCTCTTCATCTTGTTTTGAATATTTTTTTTTTTTTTTTTCGAAAAAGGTAAACTCGATTCTTTGAAAATCAATTCCGATTTTAATTGACTTGAATCCATATGATTATCTCACTTTAACGGCTATAGTGAGCGACGATCTTTTAGACATAGAAGTGATCAAGCAAGTGGGCGTACGATGGATATCGATTGGTATCACATGAAGATAAAGATTCGCTTATTGGATTGTAGTATTGAGACTGGAGAGGAATTTTTTTTATCCCCCCCCCTCTCTCTCTCTCTCTCTCTTTGCAACAATCATCACCAAACAGCTTCTTCTTCAGTCTTTTAACAAGCTAAGAGAGAATTCTAAAAAATTGATCTATTTGGTTTAGTGTGCGAACCTAATTCTTTACCTAATTTCAAAATGAACCAAACTTTTCTCTCTCTCTCTCTCTCTCTCTCTCTCTTTGATAGGTCTTCGATTGATTGTGTGGGCCATCTTTTTCTTTTAGGTTCTTCTATCTGATCACTAAACTAAATGGAAATGATGGTCTTATCTCTCTCTCTCTCTCTCTCTCTCTCTCTCTCTCTCCTACTTATCTACGAACAATCATAAAAATAGAGTCATGAAAATTTGGATTGACAAAATTTTAGGTTAAAGTTAGATGAAAGGATTAGATTAGAGTCACAATTTGATCAAAGAGAAGAAAAACAAAGCAAAGAAAAAAAACAAATGAAACTTTAAGGCAAAGATTCTTGACAAGAATCTTTTTCAATTGGCTTTTGTTCTTTTTTTTTTTTTCTTTCTTTCTTTGTTGACCGCTGTTGTTGTTTTGTTTTTCATCGTTTTGATAGACTATCATTTTTTTTCGGGATGGAGGGGGCAGAGGGAAGGATAATAATCATAACACAATCCACTTGATATCTATCGCGCCATCATTGAATGGTTTGCGATTGTTTTTTTTTTTTTTTTTTTTTGGAGATATTAGAGTTAAAAGTTTCAAGTTTTGAATGATTTGTGGTAGGGAAGAGAGAGAGAGAGAGAGAGAGAGGGACGAGAGAGAGAGTGGGAGGGGGAAGAGAATGATCTTAGGTGATATAAAAAAAAACTTTCGAGCAAGATGACCATCTCGAAAAGAATTTAGAAGAAGAAATGAGCGAAATAATATATCTCTAGGTCATCTCACTCGATCGTTTGATCGTTTGCTTCACTTTGCTTCATAATCATTGAATTTTAGCCATAAGAAAATTGTATTGAATAGAAAATCTATTCTTGTCTAAAATCTTTTTTTTTTTCGAGGAAGAAGAATAGAGAAGAAATCAACGAATTGATGTGGATGGGGGAAGGAGGATGATAAAGACTTATTTTGATGCTGCTTTTTTTTCTTTTCGATGACCCCAAAAAAAAAATTCCAAATCTATTCAATCAATATTCATTGCTCTTCATTCATTGCCAAGCATTTGGATTCGATAATGTTTTGATCGTAATCGTAGAATTTTTTTTTTTTTTTTTTTTTGTAAGGAAATGAATCGAAAAACATTCATTGGTCACTCTTCAAAAAAAAAAAACCATTCTCGATCTTCTCTCTATAGATCAATTTTGATTGTTGAGATTTTTTTTCTTTCTTTCTTTTTTCGTTCCATTCTTTTCCAAACACATCATCTAGAATGCTAGTTTTTTTGTGTGTATCTTTCTCTCTCTCTCTCTCTCATTTTTGTTTCATTCTATTGCACCATACCATTTGAATCAATTCAATCCATTTGAGTCCAAATCATTACAGGTGATGAGAAGAAGAACACAATGAATAGATTGATGGAACTTAAATGGATTGGTCAATTATTATTATTATTATTATTATTATTATTATTATTATTTCTTCAGACTTTTTCTTCATCTTCATCTTCATCACAATCCAATCTTTATTCGTTTGACAATTTCATTTTTTTTTTTAATATTTATAGCAAAAAAAAAAAAGAAAAGAAAAACCATATTTTAATTCTAAATATTAGCTTTGATATTATTATTATTACTATTATTATTATTAGTATTATTATTAGTATTCTTTTTTCATATTGAAAGAATGTGACTGGGGAGGATTGAGGTGAGAAGAGGGATGAAATGTTGAAAATTTAAAAATTTTTACTTTTGAAACAATTTTTTTTTCTCTGTTTTCTTTTCCCTTATTCAATCATTTTGATGAGTTTTTTTTGTCTTTTTCTCTCTCTCTCTCTCTCTCTCTCTCTCTCTCTCTCTCTCTCTTTTCTTCTGATGGAAGAAGAAAAAAAAATCGAAATGAATCTCGATCTGAATGTTGCGTTCCTAGGATTCTACTTTTTTTTTTTTTTTTCGATACATTTCGATTTTGTTTATGGGTCGGATTGAGTTTGAATAATTTCATTCAATCATTTAGCTGCTATTCATTCATAAAATGTCCTCTCTCTCTCTCTCTCTCTCTCTCTCTCTCTGTGTTTTTGTTTTCATAATATTTCCACCGAACTCAATCAATCAAATTAAAATTTTCAAAGATTTTGATTCGAATATTAACTTCGAATAATCGAAGGTCGATGTCTCTCTCGCTCTGTCTCTCTCTCTCTGTCTCTCTCTCTCTCTCTCTCTCTCTCTCTCTCTGTGTGTGTGTGTTTCGTTTGGTAAAGTAATTCATTGCTAATTCCTTCGCATCCATTTATCTAATTTTATTAATTCCATTTGTTACAGATTGTCAATAATTTTTTTTCCTCTCCTCTCTAATCTCTCTCTCTCTCTCTCTCTTTTTCTTTTTTTATGATTAGCTTTGATTTAGTGTCTCAATCAATGCTGTAGGTAGAGATTGAATCGAAATGATCTAGAACGAAACAAAATTGACGATGATTGGTGATGAAGATGGACGATAGAAAGAGGATAGGGGAAAAATCCTTATTTCTTTCCCTCCCCCTTTCTTAGCTTACGAATCGCTCTCTTGGACCAAGATGATAGCAAAGTGATGATGATGGCTGTATTCGCTTTTTTTTTTTTTTTTTTTTTGATTCGGATTCATTCGCTTGTTCGTTTTCTCAAACAAGAAACTAAAAGCTGAGATAAGAAATGTAAATCTAGATTAAAAAAAAAAAAAAAAAGATTAAAGCAGCAGCGATACGAAGCAACGGTATCGTAACGAGAAAGATTAAGAAATAATTTCAAGAGCAATTTGGAGGGCGAAAAGAAAAAAAAAATTTAATCTTTTAATTTTTGTCTATCAAAAAAAAAAAAAAAAAAATAAAAATAAAAAAATAAAAAAAAAAGAGATTGGCGGATGCAAACAGACAAAAATTTTGCATTCAAATTTTCTCAAACAAAATTATCGAAGTCATTTTGTTCCAGGATCATCAAGACATCGACGACAAAAACCATCGACAAATCAAACTAAATGAAGCAAATCTAGTTCGAATAACAAATAAGAATTTTTGTCTTATTGTTTTTTCCGTTCAAAATTTAATCTCTCTCGATTTCTGTTATGGTTTGATGATGATAACCTACCACCACGATAATGATCATTGAAAATTTTGTGAAACATCGATGACAGTTTCGTTCTTGTCGATCGATCATCAAGATGTTCGTATGGATACGAATCACCGAAATACCACCGGACATACCGAGACATAATGAGAGACATAACATTCTTTTCCGTAGTTCTAGATCAATCGCTATTATAGCTCGAGATAATAATCTCTTTCATTTCTTTAGAGATAAGATTGTATGGAATCTAAGAGAATATTTCCCCACTCCACTCGACCATAATCATTGATTTTTTTCATTCTGAAATGTTTCATTCTTATCTCTCATTTTTTTTTATTTTAGTTTATTTTTATTTTTATTTTTTTTTTTTTGATCATTCAATGTAATGGTAACGATGTTTTCATAAACTTTGACATCGCAACTTCTTTGCAATCTTCTTCGAAACGAATGAATAACGAATATATTCGTTCGTTTCGTTCGTTTTTTTTTTTTTTTTTGAAAATGAAAGCTAACGCAACCAACACCGATGATACCATCATCGAAAGTCTTTTTGATGATAAGAATAATTATCATTTCTCATTGAATGAATGAATGAATGAATGAACACATTGATTGTCATTGTATCTCTCTCTCTCTCTCTCTCTCTCGAGTCGAGTGTGTCGATACGTGTGTGGTGTGTTGGGTGTGTCTCAGTGTATTTGATGTCACTAACCTTCACATTGAAAACAAATCACAGAGAGAAGAAAAAAGTGAAAAAGTAAAAAAAAGTAAAAAAAAAAAATCTTCAACTTGATGACATTTGAAGAATTTCATCAATCTAATCGGTCAGATTTTGATTCTGTAGGCGGTCGAAATATAAAACTAAAATAGCGAAAAGAAGAAAAAAAAAATTTTTTTCTATTTATTTCTCAAACGATACTTCTTAAATCATAAAAGAGGATCCAAGAGAGAGAGAGAGAGAGAGAGAGAGAGAGAGAGAGAGAGAAGTTTTGATTTGAAAAGAAGTGATGGAGAGAAAAAAAATCAAAACCGGAATCATTTCGAATCGAATAAGTTTGTCTTGTTTTTGGTTCGTTGATTGAGATTTCTTGTCAACGAAAAAAAAAAAACAACAACAACAACAAACAAAGTCTATCTCTAGATGTTTGTTTTTTTTTTTTTTTTTTTTTTTTTGAAAACAACAAGCTAAGTTTTGGAGAAGACAAAATAAATTGTTCCAATATTATCATATCGTTTGTTATCTAATTTTTTTTTTTCTAATTTTCGATTCATTTCTCTACGAACATTTATCGATATCGAGAGATGTTGAGTACATGAAGAAGACATCATCCCTATCATCATCATCATCATCACTTTCATGGTTCATTTGGTTTTGAACGAGATCGAGGGAGCGGTGGGGAGAGGGGAAATCGGACCAAAAAAAAGGGAAACAAAAGATTGAATATCTAACCTAGTGGACCTAGTGAAAGCGAAACTAACGAAACCGAATGTTATTTTTTTTATCGCTTTGTTGGGAAAGAAAATCCCACTCCCACTCAAATAGCTATTTGATATTATTAGGTATAAATGAGATATTAAATGGATCATTTCTTAAGTTTTTATTTGTCGATATTATTTTTTTCTCGATATTAAAAAATTCATAACCCTAACAATCAGTCCCTAATCAGTATAAGCTAGGAGAGAGGAAAAAAAAGCGCAAGCAAAAAAAAATTCAAATAGAATAAAATAAAATAAAACAAAATCTATTCGATTCGGCCCCTATGGATTCGATATGGTTTGGATTTGGTTGAGTTAGGACAATTTTTTTTTTTGAATTTTGTCAATTTCTATGGGATCTATTATTGCGAGTTCAGATTCTTTGCGTTTAGGATGCGATCTAGGTTTTGTTTTGTTATTGTTTTTGAAATTTTGATTTATTTCTTTAAAACTTTGTTATGATTTCGATTTCGATTTCGATTCTAGATTAATGAACGGATACGGCTAAGGACAATTTAGTCTCGTTTTTTCCGGTACGTGCCATTCTATTTCTTAGTATCCAAAAAAAAAAAAAAACAAAATCGATCATTTCTCGATCCATACAAACTTTCGAAACGGATTCGAAACAAACAATTTGGATTCAAAAAAAAAAAAAAAAAAAAAAAAAAAAAGAATGGAATTCCCATACGAATGGAATGAGATGAAACCAAAAAAGAGAAGGGGGAAAAAATCAAATCTTTTTTTTTCATTTTGGTTTCGCTCTTTTGAGAGAAACGATTCGATTCGATTCGAAACGATAAACAGATTAATCATCCGATAGAGGATGATGATTAGGTTGATTTCGTAACGAAACAAAAAAAAAAAAAAAGAATAAATAAATAAATAAATGAGTATCAAAAAAAAAAAATCACATTGAATCAATAAAATTATTAATTTAATCGATTCAGATTGAAAGAATCGAAAGCTAAGCTTCGTGAAAAATCTAATCTCTCTCTCTCTCTCTCTTTTTTTTTTGGTCCGATTATCAAATAAACATCGTTCATTTATTGGGCGAAAAAAAAGCGAGAGAGAGAGAGAGAGAGAGAGAGAGAGAGAGAGAGAGAGAGAGAGATAAAGGTTGAGGATAATCAATCTTGGCAATAAAAATAATCATAATAATAATAATAATAATAATAATAATAATAATAATCTACCGACCATCAACCATCAACCATCGTTATCGTTTGAAAATTATCGTCCAGCTATCAACCAGCTATCGACCAGTCATCACTCGAAGGCTTAGATTCCAGATAGTATTTGTTTATTGGATAATTATGAAATTTCTCTCTCTCTCTCTCTCTTTTCGAAACAAATCGTTAGTTACAGTTAATCAAAATCAAATTAACCTAAAAAAAAAGAAGAGTAAGGCGAGAGAGAGAGAGAAGAAGAAGAAAAAAAAAATTGGAAAAAAATTTTCCCGAATCTTAAGTTTCTACCTTTTTTTTCTCTCTCTTCTTCTATTTATTCGTTTTGTCTCATTTTAACTTTGAACCAAAAAAAAAAAAAAAAAAAAAAAAAAAATAAAAAAATAAAAACTGATTTCATAGAAGATTCAGCTACAATGAGAAGAGAGAACATTCAAGAATGATGAAATATGATCGATCAAAATCGATACGATCTCGAGCTATGCTATCTGTGGAGATTAAAGAAAAAAAAAAATTCAATGATAATTTTCATCAACTCTCTCTCTCTCTCTCTCTCTCTCTCTCTCTCTCTCTCGTTCGAATCGTAATTTTTGAATTTCCTGGGGGGGGGGGAGAGAAATCCAGAAAGAGAAGCGAAACCTAACGAATCTTATCATCATCATAATCGAGCAAATAAATAGCTAAAAAAAAATTGATCAAACATTCTGATCTATATACTATTTGAGATCAAAATTTATCCATTCACTGAATTAAAAAAAAAAGAAATAAAACAAAAAAAAAATTATCCAAAGATCAAAACGAAATGAAGATGAAGAAGAAGAAGAAGAAGAAGAGGAGGAGGAAAAACGATCTATCGATCCAATTCGATTAAATCATTCCCATACTTTTTTCTCTGTTTGTTTGATTTTCTTTTTCACTCTTTCGCCTCCTCCCATCCCCATCCCCCTGAATCTACATCTCTCTATAATCAAATCTAGAATGATTTGTATCATTACGATTTTTTTTTTCATTCCTTTTCTCTCTCTCTCTCTCTCTTTCGCTTTCTTTCTTTCTTTCGTGGTAGAAAAGGTAAAAGAAAAAAAAAATACGGCAAAAAAAAATATTGTACCCTAAAAGATTGAGAATGATTTGTTTGAGATAGATGATGGACAATCTGGAACAAGATAGATTAGTGGATAGAATTTGGCCATTGCCAAGATCATTTAGATTTAGATTTTCTCTTAGATCAATACGAATAATGTTATGTGCTTATGCTATGGCTTATATCAATACGAATAATGTTAATGTAGATTTGCTTCTCGGCTTCTATATGAATCAAAAATAAATCGATTCACCTCGGTAGGGAATCTTATCAAAATAGATAGATAGAAAAAAAAAATAGGAGAGAAGAGGAGTGGAGTGAGAGAGAGAGAGAGAGAGAGAAAAAGAAACAAATTCGAAAGATCGATCGATCGATTCACATCTTCAATGGCGATGATGTTGATGCTGATTGTTTGGTGAAGAGAGAAAGAGAGAGAGAGAGAAAGCATTCCAAAATCGTTTCAAATCGCAAACAAATCTTTCGAATGAATGCAAAAAAAAGAAAAAAAAAAATCTCATCTGACTAACTAACTGACTAAGTGGCTGAGTGACTTTTTTTTTTTTTTTTTTTTTTTTGCTTCTGCTTCTCCATATTTCGATTGAATTGGAACAATTTTTTTTCCTTTGCCGAACTCAAAAAAAAAAAAAAAAAAAAAGATTTATTCTTATTAAGCTTTTTTTTTTTTTTTTGATACTTCTTCTTCTTCTTTTTCTTCCCCCTTACATTTGGTTATACTTCTTATTCTCTTGTTTGGTTTTATGCTTTGTTTAGTTTTCAACGTTTCATCTCTCTCTCTCTCTCTCTCTCTCTCTCTCTCTCTCTCTCTCTCTCACTCACTCTTTAATTCTTTGATTACCGTTCTGAATAGATTTGTGAGATTCATTTATTTTTGCCTAAGAGAAAGAGAGAGAGAGAGAGAGAGAGAGAGAAACAAATGTATGGATGATGATTTGAATGAATAACTAAATGCAAAACTAATCCTATTCGATAGACCCTTGTCCACCCCCCTCCCCTTCGCACCAAAACTATAACCTTACTATTCAAACTTATTTCTCTATAACCTTATTATTGATATTGTTTCGCAAACACGCCCACACTGAAATTAAACTCTATCGACGGTAGCTATTCTTTATTATTAAAGAAACGAAGTTGAAGAAAAAGAAAAAAGAAGAAAAATCTGGTTTCAATAGTGAGTGAAAGAGAAAGATTCGCTAAGATTTAGAGGTCCAAATTCTAAGCGAATAATAATAATAATAATTTGCTGAATCGTTCTAAATCTTTCCGATTCATTCTAATTCTCTCCATCGCTCTCTCTCTCTCTCTCTCTCTCTCGTTCTTCATCATTCACTCTAAATCCAAATTGATGCACGTTTGATGATGTTCATTGAGATTTATTGCTTTATTTTGAAATTTTCTTTTTTTTTTTTTTTTTTTTTTTTGAATAAAAACATAGTTAAATAAAGTTTATAGTTTGTTTTTTTTTCGTTTCACTTGCTTCTCTTCTCAATAGGGTTTGTGGAAAAAAAAATTTATTTCACTAAGGTAACATATGCTATCTATTAATCTCTCAGTTAAATTGTTTCTCTACGGATGAATGGGAAGAAAATGGGAGAGAATAAAACAAAGATAAATTCAAATTACAAAAGACAAAAAGAAGAGAGAGAGCAAGACAGAGAAAGGGGAGGGATGAGAAGGTAAAGATGTGAAGATAAATCAAACATGGACCCAAAAACAAAAAGTTTTCAATAGTTTTGCAACAAGGAATCAGTCAGTGAGTGAGAGAGAGAGAGAGAGAGAGAGAAAGGATGGATGGTGTAAAATTTATGAATCTAAAATAATGATCCATAAATTCGAATTTGATTAAGACACGATGATGATAATGATGATTCGAACCGAACCGAACCAAAACAAATGGAATAGAAAAAAAAACGAAGCAAATCTCCAATTCAGATTTTTCACAAAAAAAAATCGAGAGAGAGAGAGAGAGAGAGAGAGAGAGTAAGCGATCAAAGTTGAAGTCGAGAAGAAAGGAATTAATCTTTTTATCGCTCTCTCTCTCTCTCGATTGCCGCATCTCGAATGTCTAAATTTAGATCTACCCGAAAGCTAAACAGGAGAAATAGGGATACTAACGCGCGTTAGTCTTCGAAAAAAAAACGATCTAGTTCTTTTGTGGCGATAGAACAAACAAACAGAACTTTTCTGATTAATTTGGTGTAGTGATCGTTTCGATGTAAACCCTAGAAAGCGAAGCAAAAACTTCTTCTTCTTGGGTTTCGATTCTCTCTCTCTCTCTCTCTCTCTCTTTCATAGGCTTTGATTTGATAATTTTGATGATTGAATCTCGAAATCGGATTTATATTAGCTAGCTAGCTAGCTAGCTAGCATAGCCTAGCATAGCTAATTAATTTTGGAGGAAAATTTTTCAATCCTTTTTTTTTTTTTTTGATTGACGCTTGGGTAATAATCTTTTTTTTTTATTTCTTTTTTTTTTCTCTCGTTAAAATTGAAAAGCAAACCAAAATGGAAGATGAAGAAGAAGAAGATGATGATGATTGATTTTAAATGATTGAGATTTTGAATCTCAATCGGAGACAAAACTTTGATTGATTTTTTTTTCTTCGTTCTCTTCTTTTTCTTTGATTAATTTTTTTTTTCAAAATAAAAATAAAAAAATAAAATAAAACCCAAAAATAGAGACTAATCTTTTGCAACAACAACAACAACAACAACAACATTGACCAGTTGTTGGGCTAAAAAAAAGCGAGAGAGAGCGAGAGAGCAATCATAAACCTTTTCGATTTTAGTTGAAAAAAAAAAATAATAATACTAAATAATTCTTCTAATTATTTCAATGTGAAAATTTGCGAAAAAAAAGGTGTTGATTAGAACATAATACCTTTCTAAATTAATCTCATCGGTGAAAAAAAAGGGGGAAGAGAAAGAAACGAAAAAAAAAATTAATATTTTTCTGGATTCTCACATCGGATGCTCCTCTTCCTCTTCTTCTTCTTCTTCTTCACACATTTTTTTTTCTTTTGCTCGCACCTAAAATCTTCGCCATCCGGAACAACGAAGCCGATGCCGACGATGACGAACGAAGACGGCTTCGGTATTCAATCTCTGAAATGTGAAGAAAGCAAAAAAAAAAAAATGAAAATTTTAAATCGATTAGAAAAAAAAAGTGAAAGAAGAAAAGTGAATTTTAAACTAAAAAAAAGAAAAAATCTCATTAATTTATAATTAATTCAAGATCGATCCACATTGGTATCTGGATTTGTTACCTTTGTTCTTTGATTCTATGAATTTACCGAATCTAAACTAAGATATTCCAAAAAAATCTCTCTCTCTCTCTCGGTCTATCATTTTTTTTTCTTTGCCATTTGGTATCGATATTTCTAAAAGGTGTCGGGAGTTTAGTAGTTGGATTTTTTGGATTCTCCACTCTCATCCTAATCCTCATAATCATAATTGAGTTCGACACACCTCAGTCAATGTTATAATCATTGCCTTTTGTTTTTTTTTTTTTGTATCGCCTCATAAAACGCAATTTTCGAATCTAAACTGTAATCCTTCGTTTATAATTCTCTTCGCTCTCTCTGCCTCTGTTTCTCTCTCTCTCTCTCTCTCTCTCTCTCTCTCTCTCTCTTACTGAATGTAAGGTGTGGGTTGCGCTAAACCATATTGTTTTGTTCTTCTTCTTCTTCTTTTTTTTTGTTTCGTTCACCGTTCCACCTGATTATTTAACGGTAATTATTGATTATCAAACCAAACGATCATTCCGAAACGAATCGTTTTTCGAATCGAATCTTGCTCAGGTTTTTCTCGCTCTCACTTTCTCTCTTTTGCTGTTGTTGTGGTGTTTGTTGATTGGTAATCCAATTCGATTACAAAAAATTTCAAAGCTTTCTAGTTAACACGCCTAGATCGAATCGAATCAAATCCAATCAAAAAAAAAAAAAAAACTAGTAACCAAAACGTAAAACGATCGAGATGGGAATTTCTATTTTTCTTCCCCACAAAATTTATCAAAAAATTGTTCCATCGAAATCGAAACAAAACATTTCATTTGAGAACTTTTTTTTTTGTTTTTTTTTTGCTTTTTTTTTTTGCTTTTTTATTTTCTTCTTCTTCTTCTTTTTCGTCTTCTTCAAATGATTCTATCTTGGATCGTTTCGGATTTCGTTATCGAGTCGAATCGAATCGATCCAAACGTAACAAATCAGAGAGGCAGAATAGCAATAATAATAATAATAATAATAATAAGTCAATTCGATGAAGCAAATCATTCTTGAATCGATTTGTTTCTTTGATCTCAGCCAGCTAGATTAATTCGCAGAGAATAAATTCGTTGTAATATTCGTTGTAATCGTTGCTCTCATTTGATCGAGATTTCATCAATTTAGAATACCTAAATGCTATCGTTTTGGGTAATTAACGGGGAAAAGATATGGATATCTATCCGAATTATTTCAAATATGTTTCTCTATCTCACCATCTTGACCGTTCTTCGTTCCGAGAGACGCCCGTCTAACTATTTATCTCATTGTCAAGATTGTTTCATCGTAACAATTCGAAACCAAATCGTTCTAGAGAAGAGAGATAGCATCTATTTTATTTTTATTTTTTTTTCATTCTCCTCATTCCATATCAATAATTAAATTTCTAAATTCTTTCCTTCAAGGCCTTTGGAGAGAGGGAGGGAGGAGGAAGAAGAGAGATATCAGTGCGAATTGCAAAAGTTTTGCTCTCGAAAATTGTTGATCTAATAGAACTGTCACCATTCTTCTAGGTCTTCTTTCTTCTTCATTGTCCACTCTCTCTCTCTCTCTCTCTCTTTTTTTTTCTTCCATCCACTCTTGACCTTCATTAATTTTCAAATGTCAACACTAACAGATTAGGAAAAAAAATCGAGATCAAAATTTTATTTCGGTTTTACAATCTCTCCTCTCTCTCTCTCTCTCTCTCTCTCTCTCGTTTCACATCTTACCTGGTGAAAATTCTCTCTCTTTCTCTCTCTCTCTCTCTCTCTCTCTAACGATCTTGATGATGGCGGTGGTGGTGATGATGATGATGGACCAAAAAAAAAAATGAAATTCTACACTTCTTTTTTTTTCTCTTATCAAAACTTTTTTTTTCTCTCCGAAAATGATCCGATAGAGTTTGATGGATTGCTAAACATCATGGAAGACAGAGAGTAAGAAAAAGAGAGAGAGCGGGGGGGGGGAAATTTCGAAGAAAATTAAATCAGCACGCAATTTATTGCTGTGGTACAATAGTAGGCTTACATTTTTTTTTCTTTTGAAAGCGTTTTAGTGGATCGAATATAAGCATCTTGCATCAAAGACACTGCTTTTTAGTTACTTTAAATCTGTGAGTCTGTGAGAAAAAAAGTTAACATATTTTTGTTCCACTCGAGAAAATTGATTTCATTTCTCTTCAAGAAAAAAAAAATTTTATTAATATTTTTTTTCTCTGTTTCGTTCGGTTTGATTTGACAAAATCATCAAATTTTATCGAAAGAAGAGAAGAGAAGAGATTAGCTTCAGATCGATTCAAAGTTTTGATTTTTTTTTCCTCCGCTCTCTCTCTTCTCTCTCTCTCTCTCTCTCTTTTCTCTCGAATAAACAAACTAGTTTCGATCATCAAAATCGCTCATTTGGACCTAGCATTCAATTCTTGATCGACAAGATCGATAGAACGGGGATGGGGGGAAGGAAGTGACTGAGAAAACTTTCTAGCCGAGTATGTTTTTTTTTCTCGTCCGCTTGTTTGTTTATCAAAATTTATTTCGAAAATTTTTATTTTTTTTTCTCTTGTCATCGAGAAATAGTTTCGGATAATTTTCAAACATCAAAGAGTTTTAGTTTTAAATTTTTTCTCAAACCTAGCTCTTATTTTGAATGTTTCAATTCCCACATTCGTTTCCCACCTTCAATTGTTCTCGTTCTCTCTCTCTCTCTCTCTCTCTCTCTCTCTCTCTCTCTCTCTCTTCAGAACTGTTTTTTTTTTTTGTTTTTTTTCTTAAAATTTCTCAGTCCATCCGATTTTCGTTTCTTTAGCTCTTCTATTCTATTCGAGTTCGAGTAACGAAACAATCTCTAAATGTTACGAATGTTTCGTTCCGTTTCTTTCTTTCTCTCTTCAATGTCACAATCAAGTTCACTGGAGGGAGGGGATGGGTGATCACAGATGACAATTTTTAGATCATTAGATCATCTTCATTTAAAATCTAGCCAGTGAAATAATAGGGAATAATCAGAATGAAAATAATCTTCATCACTAATCACCATCATCATTATCATCATCATCATTTTTTTTTCATCTTCTCAAGCTTCATCTTTGGCATCATCATTTTCGAGATGATTAATTGTTCAAAAAAAAAATTATGATCAGATTTTGGATTCGGTTCTTAACGAACGAATACTATTTGTCCCATATCCATCATCACATTCCATTGTGTGACCTAGACAGACACAGACACAGACAGAGAGAGAGAGAGAGAGAGAGAGAGAGAGAGAGAAGAGAGAAAGAAAGGGTTATATTCATTACATTGCATATATTCTTATTAGTTTTTTTTTTCTCTATTTGACATTTGAACAAAAAGATTGAATGAAATCTAATTTTGTTGTTGTTGTTCGAAATCGAAACACAAACCAAAATCAAGAATGAGAACAGAATGAAATAAAAAGATGGAAGATGTTGAAAGAAAGAGAGAGAGAGAGAGAGAGAAAATTGAAGACCAAATTGATTAAGAAATAGTTCTTCGAGATTTGAGGACAAATATTTTTTTCTCTTTGACATTCAATTCGTAATTCTCTCTCTCTCTCTCTCTCTCTCTCTCTCTCTCTCTCTCTCTTGTTACGATTGACGTAATCATTAATCATTGAAAAATAGCAACAGCATCAACAACAAACACCGAAAACATCGACAGCATTGCATTGATTTGATTATGGTGATGATATTTTGCATCAAATTTAACAAATTTTTATTCCCTCCATCATCGCCACCACCACCACCATCATCATCATTGCTCTAGCTCTGTTTTTTAATGATTCTCGATCGTTTTGTATCCAACAAGAGAGAGAGAGAGAGCGAGAGAGAGAGAGAGAGAGAGAGAGAGAGAGTTTTATTTACGGTTTATTATTTTACTTTGATTAAATAATTTTTTTTTTCTTTTCTTCTTTTTTTGAATTCAACCAAAATCGATAAAAAAAAAAGTAAAAACAAATCAAAGAAATTCGAGCCGAAATTCTTTCCCCTCAGCCCCTACGTTTTTTTTTGTTTTGATTTATGTAGGAGAAATATAATTTTTATTTTTTTTTATCTCTCAAACCAATGATTCTTAAGCTCAAAAAAGATGGCGGACATCTCTCTCTCTCTCTCTCTCTCTCTCTCTTACTTCTCGCATTGGTTTTTGGTTAAGTTCGAAAAAGATCTTAGTGATCAAAACTATTTAGATTAGGCTACGATCGAGGGAAGAGTTTTTTTTTTTTAAACGAAACACTTCACTGGAGTGAAAATATGATTGCGATCAAAGCTGAAGCAATGACCATTATCGTTTCGATCAAAATCATCACCACCACCACCACCATCATCATCATCTGGACTATGTGATCATTATCCGCAATAATAATAATAATTTCGATTCGCAAGTGAGAAATCAAAAAAAAAAAAAAAAAAACAAACTAACTCACTGACTGAATAAAGAAAGGAAAAAAAAATTTCTCGATATCAAAAAATTTTTGCGATTGAGAAAGAAGAGAAAAAAAAAGTATCCAATGAGATAGAGAGAGGAAAGAGAGAGAGAGAGAGAGAGAGAGAGAGAGAGAGAGAGAGAGAGAGAGAGAGAGAGAGAGAGAGAGAGAGAGAGAGAGAGAGAGAGAGAGAGAGAAAGAAATGGTCCTCGCTAATTGTCCGAAACCCGAAACAATCACACACACCACCATCATCATCATCTTTTGATCGTTTGAAGAACAAAAATCCAACACAAATCTACAAACCTTTATATTTTCGAAAAAAAAAAAATTAGAGCAGATAGCAATCCGTTGCTCTTTTTTTTTATTCACTAGACAGAGAGAGAGAGAGAGAGAGAGAGAGAGAGAGAGAAGCGGTTATTGCTTTAGTTATCTTTCAATCTCTCTACTCGAACATTGTCGATGTTTTTTTTTTTCCTCAATCTTTTTTCTCTTTTTTCTCTTTTTTTTTTTTTTGGTTTTGTTTTGTTTGTTGCTATCAAAAATTCGATCTTTGAATGAAACTTGACCAAAAGATTGAAGATTCGACAATGGATGGAATTTTTTTTTCAAGGTTTCATAATTGAGCACTTCTTTCATCATCTTAGCATCTCTCTCTCTCTTTCTCTCTCTCTCTCTCTCTCTCTCTCTTTGGTCAGAATGTAAACCAAAAACTGTAGAATGTAGAATGGTGGAAAGGTTTGAAATTGAACGATAGCGAAACAATTTCGAATTTACAATTGAAGATTTAAGAAAATAGCAAAAATGGCAAAAATAACAAAAAAAAAAAAAAAAAAGAATAAATCCTCTTTATTTATTATTATTATTATTATTATTATTATTTTGGTCAAGTTTAATCTTTTAACATTCATTCGAATCTCTCCTCTTCTTTTTGTTTTGTTTTTTTTTTTTGGTCCTCATTGTTTTTAAGAACAAAAATTTTTTCCTCTTCCTCCATCTTCTTAGCTAAGAATCGTTTTTGTTTTTTTGTTTTGTTTTTATCTCTCTCTCTCTCTCTCTCTCTCTCTCTTTCATTTGTTTCCGAAGAAAAAAACTCAGAAAGCCAGAATAGCTTAGAATAGAGACCGAGCTAGCTCTATGCGCTCTTACTTCTCTCTTTGCTGCTTTGCTATTGATTCGTTCGGATTCGAAATCCAATCAAACTCAACGATTGAATGGCAATCGAAAAAAAAAGTAAAAAAAAATATTTTTTTCTCTTCCCTCAACTAATTCTTAAATTTTTGATTGCTTATATCGATGATATTGGTGTTAGTGTTGGTTTTGAGGTTGGGGTTGTTGTTGATGATGATGATGATGATGATGATGATGATTGGTCAAGCATTGATAGGAATCGATATCGATGAGAAGAACGGGTGAAAATTAGAAAAACCCTCATAGATACCGGTACCGATTGCATCATTCATTGTGGTACGATATCATAGTAATCGTTTAAGTGTAGAGAACGGAAGAAGATGCGTTTGACCGAAATCTAGGCACAAGTGAGATCTCATCTAATTTGATTCAATCTATTTCGATCTCCATCAATTCATTCGCTCTAAATCCTATCTGGATAGGAAAAGCTTCCAGTTTGATTTGTTCAATCTATGTTTGAGATTTTATCGAAACTAATCTATTAGGACTAACTTTGTTGTGTTTTTAATCAGATTCAAAAAAAAAAAAAAAAAAAAAAAATCATTTCCCACTCTGTTTCGGATCTCAACTAACTAATTCGAATCAATCTCATTCAAGGAGGTCATTCAAAAAAAAAAAAAAAAAAAAAAAAAAAAAAAAAAAAAAAAAAAAGATCGAACCAAATCGAATCCAATTCAAATCAAATTCAATCCAAATCAAAAAGATAGCATCGATTCACATTTTTAAATGAACAGTCACATAAAAATCTATTATTGTTTTTATAATATCGAACAAAATCATTTTAAAGGAATTAATAGATAGATAGGATTCGATGCAAACGAACCGTTGATTTTAAATTATTAAGTCTATGCTTGAAAAAAGAAAAATATTATAAGATATCACTGTCGCACGTTGCTGAACAAGACGATGATGATGATGATGATGATGATGGTGATGGTGATCTGTTGATCTCTTATGGGACTCTCTCTCTCTCTCTATCTCTTTTTAGAAGCTAGACACTAGTTTTGTTAGCTTGAAGCAATGATTTTGATTGATTGAATAATCTTCAATCAATCTTCTTGTATCATCGATCAATATCTTTTCAATTTCGATCGCTTGTTACTTGTTATCTCTCCCTCCCCCCTTACCCATTCCCTCTCTCTCTCTCTCTCTCTCTTTCTCTCTCACTCTCTCTCTCTCTCTCTCACTCTATCGACAAAATTAGATTCGATTTAATCAATCAGAAGGGGAGAGAGAAAAAAATGAACCACAATAATTTCTTGTGTTAGCGATTTTTCTTTTTTTTTTTTGGTTGCAATCAAAAGAAATTTTTTTTTTTTTGATAGTGAAATGTCAAGGCGCGATCGATTTGGTCGTTTCGTTTCGTTTCGTCGTCAACGATGACCAAAATCAAGATTGTGGTTCGGCTTGCGCCACACTCACACTAAAAACAATCCAGAGCTCTGTCGTTATGCCTAGAGTTTGTGGTGTAGCTTTTACAGCTATTTTTTTTTATTATTATTATTATTATTTCTCATCACTCGAAACCTAGTTTCTAAACCTCGGAACGATAACAACACTGTTTGCTGTCACATTAGATATTCAAAAGAAACGAAGAAAAAAAAATTTGACATCTGCCGTACAGATCCGAAATGAATACGATAGCAAAAAAAAAACATAGAGAGAGAGAGAGAGAGAGAGAGAGAGAGAGAGAGAGAGAAAATCTTCTTCAACAAACTAACCAATTTAACCGATAGAAAAATGATAGTTCAGCAAAAAAATATAAATTGAAATAAAATAAACAAAATAAACAAAAAAAAAAAAAAAAAAATAAATGATTCAACAATTTGACTTTTATAACTTATTTTTCTATCGCTATGCCGATTTCATCGAGAACCAAAATCGAATCGAAATGAACCAAAATCAACAATTAAAGTCTTCTCTTGCGATTCTCTCTCTCTCTCTCTCTCTCTCTCTCTCTCTCTCTTTCTGTCTGTCTCTTTTGTTTTTGTTTTTTTTTTTTTTTTGATTGATTGACAGATTTCGATCTAGAAGTGTAGAGAAAGAGAGAGAGAGAGAGAGAGACTAGTTGCGGAGATCGCTAAACAATGTTTTTTTTCTCTTTCCGTTAGCTAATTAAAAGCGACGTTTATGTTCGAATGAGAATTGAATCGAAAGAAAAAATGAGAGAGAGAGAGAGAGAGAGAGAAAGAGAGAGAGAGAGAGAAAGAGATTGAGGAAAAAGAAATTTGGGAAGCCGTTTACCCGTATTTGCTAATGTTTCCGATGGGAGTGTGAAACGTTGCAATGTTTTTCCACTTGAAATATCTTAATTAGTGATGAAATATGAGAAGAACAACAATGAGAAGATGGAATGTTTCACTTTGCTTTGTATTTTTTTTTTTTTTTTTTTTGGTTTTTTTGACATTTTTATATATCCAAAATAGAATTCAAACGAGTTCTATTCTCGTAATCATTTTGATTCAATAATTTCTTCGATAAAAGATTTTGTTACAATTTCAATGATTATTATTATTATTATTATTATCGACAATTTTGTTGCAAATCAAAGATTTGAATTCTTGAAACACAATAACGCTAGAGATTAGAAAAGTGTGAAGAGTGATCAGAATCGCTTTCAATTATTTGATTGATAAAAGATTGAAAAACAAAACAAAACAAAACCAAAAAAAAAAAAAAAAAAAAAAAAAGAAGAAGAGTGAAGAAAAATATGGAAAATGAACAAATTGAAAGATTTTTCAGATTCGATCGGAAACAAAAAAAGCTGATTCAACTTGATTGATCTTTGTTTTTAATCGAGAAATGAGAGAAACAAAAAAAAAAAAAAAAAAAAAAGATTCTTAATGAGATGCAAAAATTGAGAGATAAATACGTAAATATATAGATAGAAAGAGAGAGAGGGGGGAGAGAGTGAGAACAAATTGGTCAACGAATTGCGTGCCCTTAACAATAGATTCGAAGGTCGAATAATAATTTTTTTTCATCTTCATCTTCATCTCTCACTCTCTCTCTCTCTCTCTCTCTCTCTCTCTCTCTCTCTTTGTAGTGATCGATATGAATATTCACTATCAGCATCAGCATCATCAACATCATCACTCTTCTTACCTGGACGAAGAGGATGTAAACGAATGAATTACGAATGAATACGATAGAGATTATGAATAGAGAGCACCGTTCTCGGTCCATCGTCGATTTCATTCTCGATTCTTTCTCGAAAGATGCGTGCCAAAAAAAAAAAAACTTTTTTTTGATTAGTTTCAAGATTATATTCAAAATGTATCTAAATCTTTCTATTGCTCTTCATTGAATCGATTGAATTTTTAAATCTTAACTTTAATTCGCTTTGAATAATTTGGAAATTATTTTTGCAAAAAAAAAACAGAAAAAAAACAAATCATCCAAGAGATTAGAATTTGATCCGGAATCAATCGAATGATTGAATATTCGATCGATCGAAATCAACAAAAAAAAAAAGAAAAACAAAATACAAATGAAAAGAAAAAGTTTGCTACAAACTAAATAATGATGAGGGGAAGAGAGAAGGAGATGGAATAGAGAAATTAGCGTACGAAGAGAAAAAAAAATTATTGCAAACAATTACGAATCGTTTAGAATGAATTTAGAATCGATTCGATTAGAGAAAACGATGATCAAGCTAGATACGATGATGATGATGATGATGATGATTTAGGATTACGATGCTCAGATATCTATGATAATGGTGGCGATGAAGAAGAAGAAGACTAAGAAGATGAAGATGATTATGATCACCATCACCACCAACACCATCATCATTATTGACCGAACGATTGAAAAACGATTCGAAAGTGGAAAAGAAGAAGAAGAAAAAAAAAACACAATAGCTCTATAGTTCTATAGAAGATATTCTATAGCTTTACAATAGATTTGTTCGAAGCGAAATTTAAAAAAAAAATCCGCTAACGTCATCATCATCATCGTTCGAATTGAATCGAATCGAATCGAATTAGATTGTTGTGTACGATGAAGTTAGCTCGATTGATGGCGATGATTATCTTCAGAGATTTTGTTTTTTAGCTATTCTTGAAATGAATCTCTCTCTCTCTCTCTCTCTTTCGATTCTTGATCCAAGATTGAATTGTTGGATACTATTTCGAAACGATCGAAAAAGTATTTTACATATTTTCGATTAGTTAAGAACAAAAACAAAACAATAGAGCCATCACACAAGATGTGAGGTGAAGCTTTGGAACATTCCAGTTCAATGACAAGATGGCTGGCAATCGCAAAATTTGCAAACCTTTAGATTTATAGCGGATTATTTCGATTAAATCGAGTAAATTTAAATAAAATTTATCAAAATTATTCAAAAAAAAAAAAAAAAAAGAAATTCCAGATCAATTCCCCTTCTTCATTCTTTAGCTAGTCTACTAGTCTCTATACTATTTTCAATTTCATCTTTGATTCCCCCTGCCCCCCACAGTGATTGTTCCATATTTTATATCCACTGCAAAATCAGCCGAACTGAATTCGGTTTGAATAAGCAGTTTTTCTTCCAAATTCTCTCTCTCTATCTAGACTAGTGTAGATTAGCGTATCAGAGTGAAACTTTTGGATTTTTAATTTCATTTTTTTTTCTTTTGGATTTTCGATTTCAGTATTTTCTTATTTTTTTCGATCTTTGAGAAAATAAAATGAAAAGATTTCTTTATTTTTTCTACTTTTTTTTTTTGATTATAATTTGATTCGGATTTATTTTTTTTTCTTCTAGATCTGTTTTTTTTTGGTTTCCAATCACTTTGGTTTCGCTCTAGACTTTATTCTCTTTTTTTTTTGGATTCACTTCTGGTCTCTGATTTCCGCTTAGTCATCTCGAACAACTTCTTTCACAGTGCTAGAAGAAGATGAAAGATTTTGTTTTTAGTTTTTTTTTCAATATTTTTTTCTCCACCATTATCGAAATCATTATTCAGATCACACCGCAAGAATTCGATTGAATTCGATTCTGTTGTGGATTTTTTCTTTCTTTCTTTCTGGAATAATCGCAATCGAATTTTGTTTCCCTAGGTCCTAGGAAACGTTTTGAACGATTTGTGGAGCAGAACAGTGGAGAGAGTTGAATGAAAATTTCTAACCAGTTAGTAGCGACATCTAAGAGAGTTTTCGAAAATTTTCTTTTCTAACGGAAGAGATTTTTTCCATCTTCGAAAATTCAAAGAAAATTTTGATTTTTATGGCTTTTTTTTCTCTTACATTTTTCAACTTCGCCATAATCTAGAACGAAAATGATACAACACCAGTGTGAGATAGGTTGAAAAACGATTAATTTAGTTCTGATTTCAAATGATGGTGCGATAATTTTGTTCCAAAATTGATCATAAAATAAAGAGTATTCAGAAAAGAGAATAGTTCCACAAATAATTAATCGAATTCCGTATAGAATTAACCAGCAATAAAGAATTAGAAAGGAGAAAAAAATGAGCAAAATACAAAAAGAAACCGATAGGAAAAAAAATCTAGACCTTTTAAGATTCAAAATCGAATATGGAATATGGAGTGGTGAAGAAAAAAGAAAAAGAGAAAGATATTTTTAGGGCCAATATCTTCGAAGAATTTCTTCTTTTCTCAACAAATAGATTTGTCTGTGTGGTCTTCAGACTTACACTTCTTTTTTTTTGGCCTAGACTGAAATAAGAAGATGTTAGGCTTTGAAACTTTCTCTCTCTCTCTCTCTCTCTCTCTCTCTCTCTCTCTCTCTCTCGGAAACAATTTCTCTCCATTCTATCCATAATTGTTCTTCTAGTTTAGTTTCGGGTTCCAACAAGAACAGAAGATGATGGTGATGGTGATGATTATATGCTTGAATCATTCCCAAGACTATCTTTCTTCTACTTGAGATATTTGAGTGATTATTTTTTTTTCTGGTTCTTTTTGTTTCTTTTGTCGACTATTCTAAGCATTGTAGAATTTAGTCACTAAACATCTTCAAAATCTTTCACTCACTCTCTCTCTCTCTCTCTCTCTCTCTCTCTCTCTCTCTCTCTTTCTTCATCTCTGTTTTTCCATTACACCGTAATGATTCAGATTAATTATTCTTCAGAGACACATAGAATGAGAGTGAAAGAGAAAGAGAGAGAGAGAGATAGATAGAGAGAGAGAGAGAGAGAGAGAGAGAGAGAGAGAGAGAGAGAGAGAGAGAGAGAGAGAGAGAGAGAGAGAGAGAGAGAGTGAAAGAGTAATTCAACAACAATAAAAAAACAACAAAATCAAATTCATAAATCTACAGTAAGAGCAATATTATCTTATCATATGATGTTCATGTGGAATAAATCTAGTATCTAGAATAGAACCATAGACAAAGCAAGAGAGAGAGAGAGAGAGAGAAAGAAGAATGCTTCATCGATACTTCATCCGAAAGTGAACTTTCACAAACAAAGCTTAAAGAAAGTGGAAAATTGAAATCGACAAAATCAAACATCAAAAACCTAGATAGAGAATGAAAAAAAAAAACACAAAAAAACGAAAGAGGAGATAGAGAAAGAAGGGGGGAAGAGTATCGACCATAGAGTGCAATTAATCAAATGAATTTTCTCCACCTCCCTCCCCCACCCCAAAAATAATATGTTAGACACAATATGAGATCTTGAAGATAAACTAAAAAAGAAAGTTAGAATGAAAGAGAGAGAGAGAGAGAGGAAAAAGAGGAGAAAATTTATCCATTGAGAATTGGGATTTTTTTTTCTTGGGTTTATTACTCATCGCTCTTTTTTGGCTCCGATTCTATCCATAACATTTTGAAAACATTTTGAGAATCTATCTCGTCTCGATCTCTTTCTCTTTTGGTTTCGCAAAAAAAAACTTTACTATCTCTTTCAAAAAATTGATCTCAAATCAGATTAATAATCTCTCGAATCTTTAAGAGACTAGAAAAATTTTATTTGTACGCAAAGAAATAAGAAATAATATTATGGAATATTCGAAATGTTTAGAATTGGTTTTATTATTAATTTTATCGAAAATATTCTGATAATAATAATAATAATAATAATAATAATAATAAGATATTTTTCTCCATTTTCTCTCTCTCTCTCTCTCTCTCTCTATAGCTCTACGATCTAGAATTTACTACATTAGAGTCTCGAGTGATTCGATATCGAAAAGCTTCTTTATCGATCGTTTTATTATTATTATTATTATTATTATTATTATTTTCTCGATTATTTTTATTCTCTCATTATTTATTGCGAATCAAATTCTATTGAAAAAAAAGTTTCCGATTCTTGAGATCTTGGTTGAGAGCGATTGAATTGACGTTTTATCGATCTCAAGTCTTTCTCTCTCTCTCTCTCTCTCTCTCTCTCTCTCTCTCTCTCTCTCTCTCTCTTATTGAAAGAATTTGTCCTATTCATTTTTTTCTTCATGAGATTCATTGATGACAAAATACCGATTGCGTTACGAATGAAAAAAAAAATAACATTGATGTTGCGGTTTCGATTTACGAACGCTACGAACCACATTTTTTCCATTCATTCCCTTCTCTCTACTACGATAATGATACTTGGCGTTTCCGGTTCATTATCACAATCGTTTTTTTTTTTTTTTTGGATTTTGATATTGATTTTATTATCGCTCTCGATTCAAGAGTATTTTATTACTTTCGTGAAAAAAAAATATTCATCCGATTCAACGATGGTATTACTCGAACGTAGAAAAAAAAAACGACAGAATCAAATGCCTAGAACGATTATTCTGGTTGCAGCTAATATCTGCATAATCGTTTGCAAACAAACACTACAGCAACCAGAACAATCAACAACGATTGAAATCTCAAAATCTTAGTTTGATTGAGCTGAATAATTTGTTCTCAGTTCTCTCTCTCTCTCTCTCTCTCTCTCTACTTCTCTCCCTTCCTCTTTCTCTCTCTCCCTCCCTTTCCCTCTCCCTTCTTCTCTCTTGAAAAAAGACAGGTACACAGGCTTAGAAATTTCTATCCATTCGTAAGCGAAAAAGAAAAAAATTGAACAATCAATTCTAGCTGAATGAGATTAGAATTGCTTCATTAATTTTCATTCCAAAACAAACTAAAAGTGTAGAGAGAGAGAGAGAGAGAGAGAGAGAGAGAGAGAGAGAGAGAGAGAGAGAGAGAGAGAGAGAAAGAAAAAAAATAGGGACACGTGCCAAGCAACCGAATCGATTCGTAGAATTGATTATTTTTGCTACGCTCTCAAAATCGAACCTTCTTCTCTTAGAACCTAGAGTCTATATCTTTTTCAATCTCATATTATTATCGGCACTAATGATGATGATGATGATGATGATGATGATGATGATGATGATGATGTAGATGTCAACTTGATGGTAATCTTTCTCTCTCTATCTCTGTCCTTTTTCTTTCTCCTTTTTTCAATCAAAATCTAATGATGAATTTTGATTGAAACTAGTCGATTCTATGTGGAAAAAAAAGGTAAATCTCTATTTACACAAACAACAACAGCAACAACAACAACAACAACAGCATTCAAAAATTATTTAATATTGCAATCTTGAAATTCTATTTCGATTTTCGAATACAGATTCACCAAACAAAGTTGGTAAGCGAGAGAAAATAAAGAGAGAAAAAAAAAGGAAAATTTTCCACAACAAAAATTCTTCTCATAGAATTGAAACAATCAGATTTTGTTTGATTTTTTTTCTTTCTTATCTTTTTTACTTTTTTTTTTCGTTTCAAAATTATATTCCATCACCCCCCCATTTATTCCCCTGCCCCTCTTTTTTTCAAGTTGAAAATTCTTTTATTAGGTTTGGTTTTGAGAAAAAAAAATAAATAATGGAGAAAACACACACACACACACACACACACACACACACACACACGCTTATACATACAATTTTAATGATGTTTATCAAATCGTATAGAAGGGAAGAAAAACTTTGTTTTATTCTATTTTTTTTTTTTTGATCCCAAGCGGAAACAGTAATGAGTTGAAACGAATAATAGTTTATTATTTCTCTCTCTCTCTCTCTCTACTAATCTTTTCTGTTCCAGATCAGATAACCCTTTTTTTTAGTTTGAAATGGTAAACATCTCCGATAACAATACAATGATGATGTTTGGATGCGGAAAGTGAAATTAATTGGCTGCTACAAATTTTGAATCAAAAAAAAAAAAAACAAAACAAAACAAAAAACAAGAAAGAAAATATCAATAAATTTTTGCCGAAATTCAAAATGAAACCAAACCAGACCAAGCGAAACTAAACTGAACCGAATCAAATCAGACCAGTGCACCTAGGAATGAATTTTTTTAAGGTCTTTTGCCGAAACAAAACCATCTTGTTGATTATTTAAACTATTTTTTTTGTTATTATTATTGCTACTATCTTTTCTCTCTCTCTCTCTCTTATCATTTCACCAAGAGAAAGGAGAAGAAAGTTGAAGAAGCATAGTGATTCGGGAACGAGTGTTAAGCCCTTGGAGAGCCCGAGAGCATGAATCATCATCATCATAATTATTATTATTATTATTATTATTATTATTATTATTACTATATGATCTGCATTTTATTTTTCGCTCCATTTTTTTTCCTATTTCCCTACCCCTTCATCAAATTCAACAATATTCGTTGTGTTAGTTTTCGTTGATCGAAACGGATGTTTGGTGTTCTGTTTTATTTTATTATTATTATTTTTTTCATTTTTTTTTTTTTTTTTTGATTTGCATAAATTGATTAGTGAAGAAAATAGGAACGGAAAACGAAACGAAACGGTACAAAAAACAAGCAGCAATTTGAACGGAATAAAAAAATAATAATAAAATAAAAATCAAATCAAAATTGGCTAAGAAGAAATAGGGAGAAGAAAAAGTTTTGATATCTAAGAAATGAAACTAACTAAGAAAGAACTTAACTTCGAAATCAAATTTAAGAAAGCTTATGAAAGAAATGAAATGAAAACTAACAAAAAAAAGAGGAAAAGGAAAAGGAAAAAGGAAAAAAAACAATTTCTCTATCTCTTGATGGTGGCGGTGAGGGTTAGGAGAAGAGAAAAGGAAAAGAGCGAGAGAGAGAGAGAGAGAGAGAGAGAGGGAGAGGGAGATAAACAACAAATGACAGCACAGCAACAGCAACAGCAACGACAAATGTAGTTAGAGTTTTACAGATCATTTAACAGCTAATTGTACTTGACGCCATTAACGCCATCATCAATGCTGGCGTATTGTTGGAAGCAATCTATTCACCGAGAGACCAAGAAAGAGAGAGAGAGAGAAAGAGAGAGAGAGAGAGAGAGAGAGAGAGAGAGAAAGAGAGATGAGGAGCAAAAAAAAAATAAAACCGAAAAAAAATACGCCTACTAAAGAATGGAATCATAATAAGAATCGTATCTAGAGAAAAAAAAAACACCCAAATATCTGAGAAGACGAAGAATATATTCTTGAACTTTTCCCAGAAAAAAAAAATTCTCTCTCCAATGAAATTGAATGAGATAAGAGAAATTCTCTTTCTCTCTCTCTCTCTCTCTCTCTCTCTCTCTCTCTAAACTTTTTGATTCAATTCAATTTTTTTTATTTCTATTCGATCACTGCTCTCTTGATCGCAAGCGATACATTGATTTTCACAACTCTCGTTTCGATCGCATCGAACTTGTTCTCATCTTCTTGTTCTTTCTTGTTCTTTTTTCGCTACCGAATCCCATCGATGGTCCCATTCTTGGTCCCATTCTTCTATATGTCTCACATTTTTTGCCTCTATCCTTTCTCTCTCTCTCTCTCTCTCTCTCTCTCTCTCTCTGTTCCAACTTTCTTTCTCTCATTTTACTACGGTCCTTGATTCTTTTGAATTTCATTTTTCCAATTCATTTATTCTCTCTCTCTCTCTCTCTCTCTCTCTCTTTCTCGTTTCTCTTTTTTTTTTTTTTTGATTCTATGGAATGAGAAAAAAAAATCCAAAGCTAGACCTAAGCAGAACCGATTATTTACAACATCAAGAAGAATAAATATTAGTAGATGGTACGATTAATAGAATAGAGAGACGGAGAGAGAGAGAGAGAGAAAGAGAGAGAGAGAGAGCGGAATAGAATCATAGATTTTCTTCCCTAAAACTTTCCTCTTTTCTTTTTCACAATTTCCAATCGGTTATATTTGCACCATTCAAAAAAAAAAAAAAAAAAAAAAAGATGATTTCAAACTAGTTCATTCCAAACTAGCACACTCAAACTTATAATAATAATAATAATAATGTTTTTCGCTCTTTCAAATAGCTTTGTTTATATAAAGTCTGTTTATTTTGTACCATACAGTCTATGGAACATTTTATTTGATGACTAAGTAAAGAGAGAAAGAGAGAGAGAGAGAGAGAGAGACCGAAAAAAAAATGGATGAATGAATGAATGAATGAATGAATGACAAGCAAAGTTTTCTAGACATCAACGTTCTCAGCAAGTAGAATCTTTATCTTTTTTTTTTTTTTTTCGTTGGTTTGTTTGTTTGTTTGTTTGTTCTCATCTCATTGTTTGATTGTTACGAAAACGTTTTTTTTTTCTTTTATTCTCGAGCCTCTAGGATCTAGAGAGTTCTAGATCATCTAACTTTTCGCCAAAATATTCATTCTCTCCTTTTCTCTTTTCTCTCACTCTCTCTCTCTCTCTCTCTCTCTCTCTCTCTCTTTCATATCTTTACTTCCACCATTCGGATGAATAAGAGATCAATAAATGTTTTTTTTTGGATGCGAAACTGGTCCCAGAAGAGTTTCGTTACAATCGTTTCGCTTGCGATCTATTGTTTTTAGTTTTGATTCGCGCGTTTTTTTTCTTTGCCTTCGATATTAGTAATGCAGTGGTTATCCAAAAATCTTTACCCAATTTTTGATGCTTTTGATTTTGGAAATCGTAGAGATTGGCAACCGAAAGAATCTATTTGGGTTCTCAAGTGATTCCAAAAGCTATTGTTTTTACCCAACGCCTATCTAGGTCATCTAATCACAGTGGATTAATTTTTCAATGTTATCTTTTCTAATCCAAACATCCAGGACTAGCATTTTGTTTCATTTTATTTTTTTTTTACTATGGTATCCGAAACCAATGGGTTGTTTTCGAGTAAGATTTGAAATATTACGATTATACGATTGAACACAACAACTAAGCTAAACAAAATCAAAGACAAAATTGTCCAGAATCTAAATTATAGCTAACATCGGAACGGGTCCGATTTCGATACTCTCACAACAAAAGAGAAAGAGAGAGAGAGAGGGAGGGGAGGTGGAGAGAGAGAGAGAAACGATTCCCAAGTGCCTTTTTAAATATTCGAGGCTTGTTTAAAAATTTTTATGAAACCAAACTTTGATCAATTTTTCATTTGATTTCCAAAAGATCAAATCCCTTAGATGACATTGAGATTATAATTGTGTAATTTTTAATCCAAGAAGAAGTTTGATTATTTTGTGTGATTCTCATCGAAACAATGAGCTTTTTTATTGCTACTTTCTTATTCTTTCGTCTTCTTCAGAAAAAATAAAATAAAATAAAATAAATATCCAAAAAAAAAAATTTTCAAACTTAATCCATAATTGATCCAATTGATCCAAAAACGATTTCGATCCAAATAGATTGAATGGATTTTATTCTGCTCCTCCTCCTCCTCCTGCCCCTTCTTTTCTTCTTTTTCATCGATTGAAAACTCAATGTCAATTTGATTGTATGCGAATGCTTTTTTTTTTTATTTTTTTTGCTTTTCTTGTTGATTCGGATAATAAATTTTGAAATTGCAATTGTTTCAGAAATTTAAAAATCAAACAAAAAAAAAAATTCTCTAGAAAAAAAAAGAATTCAAATAATTTCAAAAATAAAAAATAATAATTGAATCTCTTCAAATTCTTCTTCTTCTTCTTCGTCGTTGTAGTCGTCGTTGTATTTTGATTATCTTAGGCAATCGAAATCGATTTGCTTCGATCAAACAAGCAAACTAACTCGATGCTTAATAAATCGTTCACTTTT
>CP080489.1:357500-472500 GCA_020844145.1 Sarcoptes scabiei | reverse complement strand
ATAGAATAGTAGGTTTTTGAGAGATTTTTGATAGTCGATTTTGTCCGGTATTCATTTTCTGGTCACTCTACTGATAATATAATTACCCTAAAGTTCTCTCTCTCTCTCTCTCTCTCTCTCTCTCTCTCTCTCTCTCTCTCTCTCTCTCTCTCTCTCTCGCTCTTCGCGAGAGTATGGATTTCTCTACGGTTCGGTGTTGTTGATTTGGTGATTAAATCTTGGTCTCGATTTCTTTTCACTCATTTCTACTGATGCTGTTTTTTTTTCGTTTTTCGTTTTTGTTTTGTTTTTCATTAGACTCTAATGATTTGATGAAGGTTGGGCGCGAACGATTTGAACCATGAAAAACAACGAAAAAAAAAACCAAACTAAAGAATGGAATGGAATTATATAATTGTTTTCTCTCTCTCTCTCTCTCTCTCTCTCTCTCTCTCTCTCTCTGATGTCGAGGTCAATTTAGATCTTTCTCTGTTGATCTCTATTTTGTTTATCCATAGAATCGAAACGTTAAAAGACTACGACAACGACAAAGACAAAGACAAAGACCAAGATGTCGATGGTGAAGAGAAAATGAAATTAAATTTTTACTCGATTCTCATTATTATCATCAAATCATCATTGTTTAATCTAGCAAAGATTTGTTACCAAAAAAAAAAAAAAAAAACAATCTAGGAGACAAAGAAAGTGTGTGTGTGTGTGTGTGTGTGATGTCAATACTCGTTTCATTTTATTTTAATTTCGAATTCGATATTCTCACACTATCGTTGAGTGACAAAAGTGAGAAAGAGAGAGAGAGAGAGAGAGAGAGAGAGAAGAGCCTAAAAAATTGAATCGAAAAAAAAAACAAATGGATAACGTAAAAAGGCTTCATAGAGAGAAGACCAAAAGAAAACAATTAGGTTCGTTCTTTCTCTCTCTCTCTCACTCTTTCTATCACTCAAATAATTTTGTAATAATTTCGGCAGGAAATCATACAATCAATGAATAAATGAGGCGAATACTGTTGAATTGGCAACGAATATTATCAATGATTGGTGTTGCAAAGCGATGATTGGATTGGTTCAATTTTTGTTCCAAAATTTTTCAATCTTTATCTTCCGGACCTATTCTTGATCTTTCTTCCCTTGAGCAAAAATTTTTTCTAAATGATCTTAAGTTAGAATATTCAAAGTACGAGCTCAATTTTTTTTTTAGTTTCAATTTCTTTCTAACTTTTTGTGTTATCGTAAAATTTTAAAATCAAAATTTTGATTCTTTCATTCGATTCGATTTGTTCGATTGTTCGATAGTTTGATCGTGTATCATTCATTTCATGACGAGGGAAAAAAAATTCTAAGAAATCAATTCATTGTATTGAATAGAATCTCTTCCATTGCTAGAATGAATTTGATTTAATTTGAATTTTGCTTTGAAATTTCTGAAAATTGATGTTTCATATCAAACAACCAAATTACAAACGAAAAATTACGATCAATTGAAAATTGGATGCAAATCAATCGAGACAATAGACAGAGAGAGAGAGAGAAAGAGAGAGTACAAAAGATTGAGTGAGTTGAAAAGAGAACAAAAAAAAATAACCTAACCTCTTTCTAACCTTCGCTCTTATTTGTTTGAAATTTCGATAGAAAAAAATAAATTCTGATCAAAAAAAAAAAAAAAAGTTACATTTTAAAATTCAAACTGATCGAAAATTAGCTTGGAATAAATTTGTCATCGAATCGAAACAAATTCTTCAAAAAAAAAAATCGATCAATAATCAGAGATTTCGAGATGTGAAAATTTTGGTTGAAAGAAGAAAATAAAAAAAAAAAAGAAAAAAAAATATTTAAATTTCAATTTCCTTAAACAACCACACAATTCTCAAACCAAAAAAAAAACAATCGAGTGAGCTATGAATTGAAAAATCACTTCTTGAAGACCCACACACCCAAACACACACACTCAAACATAGGGCCCCAACAACGATGATTTTGTTCGGTGTTCGGTTTTTCCCAAAAAAAAATCCTAGCATTAGATTTTTTTAAAATTTACCCGGAAAATAGATAAACTAAAGAATCGAAGAGAGAGAGAGAGAGAGAGAGAGAGAGAAAATAGAATCAAATCAAACAATGTTGAATTGTGAGATAAACAAAACTCGAAACGCCAATATTGTAGCAATGATAATAATGGACCAGATTAATAGTTGTTGTAATTGTAAGCTAAAAAATTTCACCTAACTTCCAAATTGTTTTGAAGAAAAAAAAAATATCGATTCAAAACGAAAACAAAATTAAGAGAATACTCTTCTAACCTCAATCTAATCTCTTCGAGAACTTAACGAATTGATTCGATTCGAACAACGTAATATTAAACAAATAAAATCTTTGTTTCTCTCTCTCTCTCTCTCTCTCTCTCTATTTGACAATTTTGGTTTGACACCAAGAGGAGAGTAAAAAAGTGACAACGAAAGAAAAAGGAAAGAGTCTATATGGGGGAAGAGAAATTTTTATGTCTTAGAGATTTGTGTTTTTTTTTTCGTTTCGTTTTGTTTTGAACGAAAAGTCTCGATTCTTTTGGTTTTTTTTTTCGGAAGAGGATCGAAAGAATCCCTCATCTCATAGATCGATTGATTGTCTTTTTGATTGTCTCTCGAATCTCTCTCTCTTTCTCTCATTTTGTGTGTGTGTGTGTGTGTTTGAGCCCTAGTTTTTTTTCGGATCGAGAGAGAGAGAGAGAAAGAGAGAGGTTTGGATCGAATCTTCGATTTTTTCAAATCCCTTAAATCTCTTCCCCCTTCCCCTCTCTATCTCGCTCTGGTTGAAACTGTTTCGTTTTTTTTTTCTTCTTCAATCGATAGCATTTTCGATTGTCGAAAACGGTCTAGAAAAAAGATGATTGTCAAAAATACTACAATGATCATTTGTTTTTTTCTTCCTTCGATTGTTGGAAATTGAACACTAAGAACGATACAAATTCCTTCTTCATCGATTGTTTCGCTAGAATCTCTCTCTCTCTCTCTCTCTCTCTCTCTCTCTCTCTCTCAGTCTCATCATTGGTTTTGGATCGCAACTGTTGGCATTCGTATGAAAATTCGATGTTTGTTAGTTTTCTCGTTTAAAGCCATTTTTTTTCAATGATTCCATCACAACGCATTCATTCGACGTTTTAGTTTGAATTTGAATGAGCATTTCTCTCTCTCTCTCTCTCTCTCTCTCTCTCTCTCTCTCTCTCTCTCTCTTTCTCTCTCTTTTGAATCTAATTCAAAATGAATCGATTTGAATTTCGATTTTTTTTTTCGCTCTTAGAGATTCTTCTCCTTCTTCTTCTTCTTCTATTTCTCGCTAGCTAATAAAACTCTCTTCTCTGCTCTGCTCGGCTTTGAGACTTTCATTCTTTGATCTCATTTGTATAGATTGAGTGTGGAAGAGATCAAGAAGCGAACATAGAGAGAGAGAGAGAGAGAGAGAAAAAAAATCTTTATGATATTTTTGAAATATTTTTTGACAAAAAAAAAGTACAAAACTAATTAACATTAGATTAATAATTTTCATTCTCGGATCGAGAAAGATTTAGAGATATGAAATTTTAAAAAGAATTTTAATTCTTTTTCTTTCGAAAGTATCTTTCGAAATTGTTTCCATTCATTCATTCATTCATTCATCCTATTTTTTTTTTTTTGTTTTTTTTTGTTTTATTTGAATTTCTTTTGAAACTTATTATTTGAGTTTATAACTTTCGCAACAACAACATCGACAACAACAATAGTGCCACACTTGTTTGCGTAAAATATTGAGCTTTTAAAATAACGGTGAAGAAGCTATCAACACAAATATCTAATCATAAAAAAACCAAGAAAAAAATAGATTCAAAAAAAAAAAAAAACAAAAACAAAACTTGCTTGAACAATTCAACTTTAGCCACTGGAGGAGGTTTTTGTTTTTTTTTTTTTTTGGAATTCAGTTTTTTGACTACGAAAAGAGTGAATCCTTTTGTGTTCTTCTTAGCGATCTATTTCCGTTCTTCTTTTTTTTTTTTTGGATCGTTTTGTTTCCACTTTCATATGTTGTTTTTTTTCACACCCAAGCCTATCGTATCATCAGCTATCACCTTATCGTTGTAGTTTGTTTATTAATTATTACTCTCCAATAGGTTTGTTTCTGTTCGCTCTCACTTAGATCTGTCTGTCAGTCAGTCAGCCAGTCAACCAGACAAAGTTTTTTTTCAAAATGGAAAAATTATACTTTGATGTCTGATATTATCTCTCTCTCTCTCTCTCTCTCTCTCTCTCTCTCTCTCTTGATGTTTGGATCACATCAAAACTTTTTTGTTTTGTTTTGTTTTTTTCTCGCATCTTCAGCTAAATATCTTACTTCTCTAATTCAATCAAAATTTAAGTTTCTATTCTCTTAAAACGAAATGATTGTTATGAAATCTATGGGGAAATATAAATTATGTAGGAACATTTTTGAAACGTTTTCCATTTTTTTTTTGCTCTTTTTTTTTCTTTCTTCTTCCTTCTTCTTCTCTAGGACCGCTCTCATCATCATCTTCATCATCATTTTCACTTTTTGTCTTTTTTTTCTCAAGTAAATCAATAGACAGGTAAAAGTGTTGAAGAAAATGAATCAAAGAGTGAGTGAAAGAGAGAGAGAGAGAGAGAGAGAGAGAGAGAGAGAGAGAGAGAGAGAGAGAGAGAGAGAGAGAGAGAGAAAGAGAAGATTTTAAGGAAACAAGAAAATTCATCGATCCTAGTTACGATACACAACAATGGAATGATAATAATAAGAAACAAAAAAAAATTATTAGATTACACAAATCTCACTTCGTTGTGGATCCAACAGTTTGCTATAATTTTTGTTGTCGTTGTTGTTGTTGTTGTTGGAACCGTTCCATTCCTATTCGTATTCGTTTCTTCAATCGGAAAACGTTCGAATGATTTTGATTCTAACAACTTCAAAAATGAAAAAAAAAACTATTTCACCTTAGAATCTAAACTTCTTTTTTTTTCCTAAACTTTGAAAGATTTCAAAAAAAAAAAAAAAAAAAAAGAATTTTGTCTAACTTTTGAGATCGATCGAATACTGATGATGAGAAATGGAGCCATTATCAAAACATTTCCAAACTCTTATTGGTGTCGGCAAATATCGGTCTTATCATTTGTGGAATGATAACATCTCTCCACTTCTACCGTTGCTGTTCATTATTATTATTATTATTATTATTTAGAGTCTCAAATATTGATTCTTAGCGATGGTGGAGAGAAGAAACAAAAATACTTTGTCGAATATTGACACTTCTCTATGACTGAATTCACTGAATCTATCATCAAAAAAAAAATTGCTACATATTCAATTTTTCCTCTCTCTCTCTCTCTCTCTCTCTCCCCGTTCAACATTAGCTTTGACGAAATTTTTTCCCTCAGGGTTTTTTTTTGTTGCTGTTTTTTTCTAGTCGTCCTAGAATGCTCAATTCTATATTCTAGTCTCTTGGATCGAATTGATTGACACTTTTCTTCTCTCTCTCTCTCTCTCTCTCTCGTTCTCTTGTTGTTCTCTAGATTCTAGATATGATTGGAATCGATCTAAATAGAACTCCTGTATCGAATCCATTCGAATGAATCCAAATCGATCTCATCCACACATACACATACACACACACACAGACACAAACATCGAAACGAACGATTGAAGACGAGTCTAAATGATTCGATCATTGACTGTATGAGTTCTCATCTCTTATCTCTATATGAAATGGACTTTAGAGTTATAGAATGAAACTTTGAGACATAGAGAATCCATTTAGAATGGATCATTGAAATGATGTCACAAGCATCTCGATTCTAATCGATCGTGTATTCATATCAAATTAGATCGAAGAAAACGAAAAAAAATCGAGAAACATACCAAAATAATAATAATAATAACAATAATAAAACGAATGGCAAAAATAACACAAAAAAAACGAACATATCTTTCGATGGTTTGCGATAAAATTTTTAGCTTCTGGGTATGAATTTTTTTCTCTCTTCACAAACAATCATTGATATGATCCAAAATAAAATATTAGATAGATAGATAGATAGATAGAGAGAGAGAGAGAGAGAGAAATGGGGACAACGTTTGAGACTTTGTGATGGATATTTCAATGAATTTGCTCGAAAACTAACCCGACTCTATCCGTTTCCGTGATCTTTCGTAGTCTTCATCTGAATTTCCTTTATTTTTAGAAATTGGATAGAAATAAATTCATTGCCTAAAATACAGAGCATTTAATTTGATCTTCTAAATTGATTGAATACATTCGATAGCAAATGATTTCTGTTGAAATGAATCGTTCGAGCTAATCAAACCAAATTGATGGTGATGAAAAATTTTGATTAGTTCTAACCAGATTATGATTATTATTACTATTATTATTATTATTATTATGATTGTCAGCAACAAATCTACCATCGGAGTATTGTCTTGTTCGAAGTGAAATGACTTAGTTGGAAATCATTTAGAATCTAGATTTGCGAGATCTAGATCCAAGAGTATGGCCCAAAATGATCACATCGATCAATTCGAATCCAATTAATATACAAACTAACAATTTAGCTTTTAAATGAAATCAATCTTTCAAAAGGATTCGTAGCAGAGTTCTTCTGTTATCTAGTGAGAAAGACAGGAAATACTAAAAATATTAGGAAATATTGATAAAGTTTTCTCTCAAATCAATCAGAATTGATCGAAAAGATTCTCGATTTTTTTTTTGATCGATATCTTCAAATAAATCGTTTGATTTTGAAAAATAAAATTATAAAATTAGAATTGATTTTTTTTTCTCACTGAATTTCCATTTCGGTTTAGTTTGAATTAAAATATTTCTAATTTAGAATTTGTTTGCTTTTTTGGTTGTTGTTCAAATTGATTGTTTCTTAATCTCACTTCAATCAAATCTTTCCGTGTTTGATCCGATTCGATTCAATTCGATTTGAATTTGATGCATTTCTTTCTTTCTTTCTTCTCCAAAAATCTGTTCCGATCAACATAGATCAAAGCCAGAGAGAGAGAGAGAGAGAGAGAGAGATTTCCGCAATGATCTTCTATAATTTTTTGTTCCGTTACCTTCTAATTGAATCAAAATCGAATCCAATCGAAAGAGATCAAAAACATCTGAGAAAAAAAAACTTACAGTGAGACAACAGTACACGATTTATGATTATCTTCTTCTATCCTTCAAATTGGGTAATCTGTTTCTTCACCTTTGAACAAAATGAAAAATCAATCAATCAATCAGTCTAGCTAGCGGATATATCTAACCTAAAGGAGAAAAGAGAACAGGTGTTTGATAAACTTTTTTTTTTGTTTCCGTTCCGAACGATCTTTTTTTTTGAATCGAAATCTAAGATAACACTTTCATCTAGAATAGAAAGAGATCAAAAATCTCAAATCCAAATAGAAGAGAGAGAGAGAGAGAGAGAGAGAGAAAGAATTGGAAATCTTAATTGAACTCATTCGATTTCGAAATGATAATGAAATGATCGAAATCAAATGTGATCATTATAGTGATGGTAAACATAACAATTATGATCGGTTGTGAATAGAAAACTTCTAGAGCTAAAATCAAGCTGTTATCGCAAGCGATCGATCTAGCAATCGATCTAGCAATCGAGCTAGATGATCAGCTAGATTAATTATCTAAAAAATTATTATTTTATTGTGCGTTAATTGAAATCTGTTTAGTTCTCTCTCTCTCTCTCTGCCGTTTGGTAGAAGCCATCAAGCTGTTTTGATCAGATATGGTCGGATTTGATCTCTCTCTCTCTCTCTCTCTCTATCTTAACTCGGAAACGGTTTCTTGAGATTCCAATATCCGTGTACCGTTTGAATTGATTTTTTGTTTCGGAAAAATTTCTTTCTCTCTCTCTTGTACTCGATTGATTGATTTGCACGCATTTTGCTTCAAGTGTTCAAGTGATTTGTTTTTTATTTTCATTTTTTCTCCCCAACATCCTTATTTCGAAATGTTCTCGATCTCAAAAGGGTTAATTAGTTTGTAGTTTAATGATCGAATCGAATGATTGAATCATAATAGTTGAAAAGAGAGAGAGAGAGAGAGAGAGAGAGAGAGAGAGAGAGAGAGAGAGAAACGTTTCGGTGAATATTTTCATTCTAATAGCATTGAGGATATTTTGATTTTGAGAGGAAAATTTTTTTTTTTTTTGAAACTAAAATCAATTCTTAAATGTCGTTCCGGATTGAGTCTTTGCTCAAACAATTAGATTCTAAGATTTTGAATGGATTTCAATCGAAAGTATTGGAAATGGGATTCGTTTTTGTTTTTTGCAAATTGTTTGTTTCTGTTTTTTATGTTTTTGTTCAACAAAAAAAAAAAAAAAAAGAAATCAATTTGAACGATGAAATCTATTCGAATGAGACGAAAGATGAGTGATGAGGTCATTCGAGTTCTTTTTGCATCGATTTTTTTTCAAATTGCCTTCCCCCCCTCCCGAAGAATTAATTTGAATTTTTTTTTATTTATTTATTCATTTATTTATTTATTTTTTCCTTTAATTATTTCGTTACAGTCACTCTATCTATTTGGCTTCGTTTCTTTTTTTTCTGATTCGATTAGTTTCTGACCGCGAGAGAAAGAGAGAGAGAGAGAGAGAGCTAACGATTACCAGACCAGATTTCTAGCCTCTTCTAGATTCAAAGTTTCTCGAATTTCGTTCGATTTATTCTTATTCCGAACTGTGGCTTCAATTCGATCCGATTAGATTGCCCAAGAACGGAGACAAACATTCGTTCAAAAAAAAAAAAAAAAACAGGTAGCGTTTTGTGAAGAGCAAAAAAAAAAAAAAGATTTAACAGTGGTGGTGGTTATGGTGGTGGTGGTGGTGCTGGTCCTGGTTGTTGTAATAATGATTCGAATAGCTAAATTCTTTTCTAACAAATTTTCCGGTCACTCTGATGTTTCTTCGAGTTTTTTTTTCTTTCGAAAGAAATCTAATATCAATCATTCAATGATTAAAGATGTTGAACAATAATAATAAAAGCTATTTTTATTATTATTATTATTTTAACGATGTCGATGTCGATGATGATGGTGGTGGTGAACGACAAGATGATATCATTTGAGATTGTGATGGAAAACATCGGACTGGTTTTCTCGAAATCAAAATCAAAAAAAAAAAAAAAAGAAAATCAAAATTTAATGTCTCTTCCACATTGCCTTCTCTCTCCTACGATCATTGCGATCTTAACAATTAAATGACAAACATCGATTCGAGAGACAAACACTGGCGATAATAATATGAGAAAGAGTAGTGAAAGGTGAAGAAGAGAAAAAAAAGCTAATTAAAATTTCAGAATCCTAGACACAGCTAGCTAGTTTCTCTCTCTCTCTCTCTCTCTCTCTCTCTCTCTCTCGCTCTTTTCATCGAGACGATGATGATGATGATGATGATAAATCATGAAATAAAATCTAGTGGAAAAAAAATTCAAAAAATAAAAATAAAAAATAAATAAATAATAAAAAACGAAATTCGGGGGAAATAAAGATGAAAAAGAAGCGAAACAACTAGCTAGCTATAGCTAGCTTAGTACCAAACTGATGAAGTTTTTTTTTGTGTTTTTTTTTTGGTTAGGTTTGTTAACACCTTGCCACTTTTCGAAGGTTTTTTTTTCTCGCCATTTTAATTTCCTTTCTCTCTCTCTCTCTCTCTCTCTCTCTCTTACCTTTCATCATTTTCCTCAAGATATCATCTTAATGATTAGCTAGCTAAAGAGATGGAAATCTTCTCGAGAATATGGAAGTGAAGCTAGACCATCATCATCATTATCATCACCATCATCATCTTGATCATCGATGATTGTGTGGACAATCAACCTGTACTGATAGTTGTCATCAAATCTTAAATTTCAATCAAAATCTTTGATGGGAAGAGAAGAGAGAGAGAGAGAGAGAGAGAGAGAGAGAGAAAGAGAAAACGATCCCTTAACGATTAATATTAATAGTTAATTTATTTCTAGATTATGAAACTTTTCATCGATATCATCTTCCCTGTTTAGTATCGATATCACCAAAACAATGGGATAATAGTTTTCGAAAACTTTAGCTTGAAATGATACACACACACACACTCACTAATCCTGGTTCTAGTTCTGGTTCGAATAGAAAAAAAAAATTTTTATTGTTTTTTCTCTCTCTTAATTTCTATCACAATCATAGCTGGTAGTTTTTTTTTGTCTATCCAATACAGATTCAATTCCATTCTGTTCCATCGATTCATTTGAAATCTTTTCATTGTTGCTCTCGTTTTCTTTCTTTTTTTTCACCAGTTCCGATTCGATCCCTCCAATCTTCTTTGGGTCTCAATTTTAATGGATTTTTTTGTTTCTCTTTCTTTTTTTTTTTAATACACCAAAAACACACACACAGGTGTCATTGTAAAGAGTGAACGAATTAGAGCTTGTTTTTTTAATCTTTCGATTCGAAAGATTCGATTCTTCTCCATCTCTCTTCTTTGTGTTTGGAATCTTTTTTTTTCCCGAGATTATTAATTTCAGTTATTTAATTATTTTTTTTTGGTTTTGCATCAAAGACATAGTTCTCATTGAGAAGTTTGATTTCTCGATTAAAAAATCTAGAATCTAATAATTTTATTCCAAGATACGAATAGTGAGAGTAGTGTGGAGAAAATTTTAGAACAAAAATTAAATCAAAAAAAAAAAATGAAATAAAGAAAACGAACCAATTTCATACAATATTCATAACTGCTCTTCCTTCTTCTCCTCCTCCTCATCCTCCTTGTTCTTCTTCTAGGGTTAATCGTGCAATATCAAAGGGTTTTTTGTTTCTTCTTCGTTCAAAATTCACTCACAACTCTACATTGATATTGTTCGAACATCATCCACTCTAGGAACTTTGTAATGTTTCTATCTCTCTCTCTCTCTCTCTCTCTCTCTCTCTCTCTCTCTCTCTCTCTCACTCACTCGTTCTTCTCTTCTAGGATAACAACAAAATAGGATATAATTAATTTAATTATAGTCTCGCTAATGATTGTGTGATGATGTTTGATAATTTATAACCATCTCTTTTATAGATATTCTTTTTTTTTTTCTCTCTCTCTCTCTCTCTCTCCATTATTTAATAATTTCAAACGATAGTGATGATGAAAATAGCTAGAGAAAAAAATAAAAAAAAAAAAAAAAAAAAAAAGAAATCAAACGACGAAGACGACGACAACTGAAGACTGAAGAGGATGAAGATAAAGATGACTGGTGATGATGAAGTTTGAGGACCATGATAATAATAATAATAATAATAATAATAACAAATAGATAAAGATAATTGTTCATATCAATGTTTTTTTTTAATTTTCTCAACGAAATTCGTTTTTTTTCAATCAAAATGATCGTAGAGATGGAGATGTGATAAAATAACAATGATAGTGATAGTAATGGTGGTGGTGGTGAGGAGGGACGGTGGAGGAAGAGAGATTGAAAATATAGCAATCTGAATGAATCTTACCAAACAAAATCGGTTGATTTTGAAATTTTCCATTGATTTTTTTTTTTGGTTATTTTTTTATTTCTGGTTTGGATATATTACGAAAACCGAAAGAGAGAGAGAGAGGGGAACAGAATGAAGTGAGCAAAAAAAAAAAAAAAAATTCTCTATTCCTCATTTGATTTTGGAATAGATTTTCATCACTCTCGCTCTCGCATTACCTCTTCTTTAGTTCTCAAAATGATTTCGATATTCTCTATCTTCTGGTCATCATCATCATCATCATCATCATCATCATCATCATCTTAAGGGCCACGAAATCTCGAAGCTTGAACATCTTGATTGTAATCCAAACATAATTTCAATGATGATGATGATCATTATAATTTAAAAAAAAAAAAAAAGAAAACGTAATCATTCCTAACAACATAGCCTAAATTTTCGTAATTTCGTAATTCTAAATTTTCACTAAAAAAAAAAAAAATAAGAAAAAAAAAGAAGTGAAGATATTCGAAAAAAGTAAAGCGAATATTTTTTTTTTCGCTTCCGAAGTAAAAAAAAAATTTAGCAAACAAATTTTGTTAGAATTTTGATTGTTAGTTTGATTGTTAACATGGAAAGATTTAGTTTGATTCTTCAAACTGATCGAATGTTGATGATCGAGATCGGAGATAATTGTTTGTTTCTCTCTTCTTCTTCTCTTAGATGAAAAGAATTTTTTTTTTTTTTTTTTTTGAAAAAAAGAGAAAGAAAGAAAAAAAAAATACTCCATTCAATTTATCTCATTTAAAATTATACGGAACATCTTTATTGTGTGTTAGATTCTGTTAGAGAAATAATGTTTTTAAATAAAGAATTTTATTAAAAACATTTTGATGAGAATGAGCGTGAAAAATAACATAAAAAAATAATGGAGAATTAAAAATGATTAACTAAAATCACCGTCGTCCACGAGAGCAGACGACGTTTCTTATATACGTTAACTTCGAGTGACTCATGATCATAGAAAGTTTATTATTCTAACACTCCCCCTGATCATGAGGAAAGAAACAGGTAAAAGTATATAAGAAACCATTAAAAACTTCTTTATCGGCATCAGATCGTTGTCAATCGGTTGGATAATCTCTGATGTCGATTTTTGGCCAAGGGCTTCGTTAAGATGTCAGCGATTTGGTCTTCTGATTTTATCCAGTTGATTATTAACTCCTTTTTATAGACCAAATCTTTTATCATAAAATATTTGATTTTGATATGCCGTAATCTCATAGAAGTATTTGATGAATATATCTGTTTAACGGCCGATTGGTTATCGCAGAATAATTTAGGAATATTTGTTTCTAATCCGAGTTCAGACAAAAGATGGACAACAAATCTAACATCTTTTGAGCACGAAGCTGCCGCGATGAATTCAGCTTCGGACGTATTGTCGATTACGCATTTCTGTAATTTAGTTCTCCAGATTACAGGACCCCCGAAACTGATTGTCCATCCTGTAGTGGTTCTGGCACTAACTTCTCCAGCTAAGTCAGAATCGCTATATGCGATGATTTTTGGATTCGTTGTGCCGAGAACTATTCCTTGATTGATGGTACCATTCAGGTATCGCCACACTCTTTTTATCATCTTGACGTGGATATCCGTAGTACAATCGGCGAATCTAGCCAATAGAGAGACACTAAATGTTATATCTGGCCTTGTTCGATATGATAAATAAATTAAGGCTCCAATTGCTTGTCGATATGGATAATCTTGGTTCTTTGGAGCTTCCTCGTAAGGATCTATGCCACAAGCAATCGGTGTCTCTGCTGGTTTTGATTGATCCATTTGAAATAATTTTAATTTATCTTGTAAATAATCAATTTGATCAAGCTTGATGGTTCTTTCCTTTCGATTACGACAATAATTTATTCCCACGAATTTGTTTGAATCATCAATGCGTATTTCAAAATTTTTACGAATTAAATTGATGTAATTCTCAAGTCGATTGTAGCTAGTCGATGCAATCAAAACATCATCAACATAGACACACAAGAGGGAGAATTCATTACGATCTTTTCGATAATATAAGCAAGGATCGTATTTAGAACTGACAAAACCAAGAGACCTAATAACTTCATCGAATTTTATATTCCATGATCTTGGGCTTTGTCGAAGACCGTAAATACCCTTTTTCAATAGGCATACATCATTTGAACCATCTTCAAAACCAGGTGGCTGTTCAATGTAAACTGTTTCTGATATGTCACCATTCAAGAAGGCATTTGAGCAGTCAAACTGGATCATTTCCATGTTTTGAGAAGCAACAATAGAAAAGAAAAGACGCAAAACATCAATTTGGATAACTGGAGCATAAACTTCCTCTAAATAATCATTCTTCTGTTCAAAACCTCGAGCCACAAGCCTGGCTTTGAACCTTCCGTCCGATTTTGTAGTGAATATCCATTTAACTGAAATAACTTCGTCATTCTTCGGACGTTTGACCATCTCCCAAGTTTTGAACTTCAATAATTGATTGATCTCAGTATTCATAGCTTCGCGCCATTTATGATGATCATCGCTATTAATAGCTTCTTCATAATTAGTGGGAAGAACAGTAGCCATTGCAATAACATTTCTTCCGGGAAGATTGCGTAACGAACCTAAACGTTCGAGATTTCGTTCGTAACTCTTGTTTTTGGATCCTTTTGGACGACCAATATTAGATCTAGTATTTTCAGAAGTAGGCTGATCATCATTTTCGCTTGTAGGAGAATCATTAACAATCGAATCATTGCTACAATATATATCAGGAAACGATGAATTTATTGCTTGATTGACATCATTTTGAGGTGGTGTTACTTGAGGAGTATGGCTGCTCTTTGGAATTTCGTTAAATTTGATAGACGAACATAGATAAACGCCTTTCATCATTGGCGAATAGACTCGATAAATCTTGTCTCCTTCATAGCCCACCATCCTTACAGTTGTAGTTTTGGGATCGAATTTTTCTCGTTTCGTTTTGATTAGCATTTCACCTTCACTACCAAAAATTCTTAAATTAGAAATATTAGGTTTCGAACCAAAGTAAGCTTCGTATGGGATAATATTTTCAGAATTAAGAACTCGATTATAAACGTAAGTGGCACAATTAATTGCCTCATCCCACAATGATTTAGGTAGCTTATCGGAATTTAACATTGAAATTGCACGTTCAGTTAAAGTTCGTATAGCTCTCTCAGCTCGCCCATTTTGCTGAGGAGAAGCGACAGTAGCTTTTTCATGAATGATGCCATTCGATTCAATGAAATCACTAAAATTTTTAGACGTAAATTCGGATCCCAAATCAGAGCGAATACATATAACTTGTCTACCAGTGTCGATTTTTACTTCGTTTACTATTTTCTTGAATTTTTCTAGTACTTGGTTGCGGGATTTCATAAAAGCGACTTTAATATAGCGAGACACGTGGTCTAGAGCAAGAAGATAATATTTATTACCATGAATGGAAGGATCACAATATCCACCAATATCGAGATGTAACTTCATTCCAGGATAAACGTGTTGATCATCAATAGAATTTCGATGACTAATATCAGTTAATTTTCCTTGATGACAAGCGGTGCAAAAATTCACATCATTTTTCAGATTTGGAATACCATCAACCCGATTTTCTTTGAACATCTTTTCAATAGTTGAGGTTGAGAAATGAGCACAACGCTCGTGCCATAATGACAAACTAGTAGGATCAACTTTCGCTATTGCTGATATCGACTTTTTCGTTCGAATTTGAAGTTCGATAACACTTTTGATTTCTTTGCTCCATGAGCCCATAAGAATTATCTTATTTCGATGAAAAATTTTCAATCCTTTATGATTCGTTATTGAACGAAAGCCATTTCTATTACAAATTTTTCCAATTGCTATCAAGTTGAATGGTTGATTCGGCACATAGAGTACATCTTGAATAAGATAATTTTTCCATTTGGTGCCATTGAATAATTGACACTCTAAATCGCCGGATCCAACAGATTTTATTACACCATTCATAGTATCGATTTCGATTTCATAAGATTTAAAATTAGTTAAAGCATGATAATTATTAGTAATATGGAAAGAGGCTCCTGAATCAGCTAGGAATCTAGAGGTAGATTGATTGAAAACAGAGCAATTTGCATTACCAACCAATGAAAACAATACTGCTTGTTTGTTGTTGCTATTATCTCGAACATCATCACTATTATTACTTCGACGATTATTGAAGCGATTATTATTGAAACGATTATTTGAACGATTACTATTATAGCGATTATTATTATTACGATTATTATTCGGACAATTGTCATTGTCATCATCATATTCAGTATCACGCTTCTTCTGTCGTCGACATTGATTTTCTCGATGACCATAATAGCCACAAATACGACATTTTATAGATTTATTTCGATTTGATGATGAATTCGATTGGTTTTTGCAATTTTGGTTGCAGCAACAACTTGAATTTCGATTCGAATTGGACGATGAATAATTATTCGAATTGTTTCTGGAATCTCTATTAGTTGATAGAAGAGAGGCATGATTCGAACTAGAGAGATTTTTCGGCAAAGATCGTTCGATTCTAAGTAGAATGTCTTCGAATTGTCTATCTGACATATGATCTTCTTTAGGCCGGCAAGAATTAAACATATTTAAAATTTTTCTGCCTTCTTCGAATTCAGGTGGAATAACACTAGATACTTTTTGATTGATAAATGAACGAGGGATAATAATATTCTGATCAAACATTCGACCATAGATATGACGAATCGTAGTAAAAGTCTTTTCGATCGTCCCCTCGAATTTGACATTATCGAAATCCACCATTAGCTCCCAGTCACATTTGGCACCGGAGCCTTGATATTTACGTTCCAATTCTTTGATCATCTCCATTGGATTCTTCATGTTATATATTCGTTCTCTATCTTCATCCGAAATGGAAGATCGGATGATTTCTCTAACTCTGGCCATGTCACAGCGTTCTCGCCTAGTATGTTGAGCTTCATCGCTGCTCTGGTCGTATTTAAGATCGGTGATATATTCCAAAAGACCAAGAGCTTCCAAACGATCGTTAAGCGACTCTATCCATCGATGAAACTTCTCACCTAACGGTGGAATTTTATTTTCAGCTTCTTCTGAAGCACTCGAATAACGATGGCATTCGAACATTTTAAAAACGATCACAATTAAAAACAAATAATGGAATAGATAGGATGGTAAAGCTCAAGACAAAAATAAAAGCAATCACAGACGATATATCACAGATAGAATGAGAACGAATTTTCACGCACAGAAAGGGCTGAACCCATAACCTGTTAGAGAAATAATGTTTTTAAATAAAGAATTTTATTAAAAACATTTTGATGAGAATGAGCGTGAAAAATAACATAAAAAAATAATGGAGAATTAAAAATGATTAACTAAAATCACCGTCGTCCACGAGAGCAGACGACGTTTCTTATATACGTTAACTTCGAGTGACTCATGATCATAGAAAGTTTATTATTCTAACAGATTCATTCATTCATTCATTTTTTTCCAAATTGAAATCTGATCACTTTTGAATTATGATCAAAATAGATGATGATGATGATGATGTCGATGATGATGATAATGATAATGATCATAATCAATCATAATTAAAAATGATCATCTAAGACATCGGATGATTGTTTGCGATCGAATTTTTGCAATACACAATTGTAATCAATCGTTCACCTTTATGTTAGAGTTTGCATCATAATCTCGTTTGTTGATTGTTTCAAGATTTTGATTAAGATAGAAGAATGTTTTTTTTTTCTCCTTCTTTTTCTTCTTCTTATTTTCACTTTTCACTTTTCAATCCGAACCCTTTTAAACATCATTGATGTGGAAACAAGCTTAAAGTTAACAAAGAAAAACAGATTGCAATCGAAAAAAGAAGAAGAAGATGCAATCATTCATAACCCTTTCTCTCTCTCTCTGTCTCTTTGGATTCTCTCGTGGAAAATTTTTGTGATTTCTCTGAGAGAGAGAGAGAGAGAGAGAAAAAAAACATCCGCACTATGATAAGTAACAAATCAAATCAAATTGTTTTGAATTGAGAATTTTCTCTCCCCCGCACATTATCGATTCTTGAATCTTGATCTTGGTGATCATCATTGGTGAAACGATTGGAGTAGATGAAACAAAAAAAAAAAAGACAAATTTATATGCGGATCTTTTTTTTTCCTCCTCCAATGAAAGATTATGAAAAAAATAATTGTTATTATTATTATTATTATCAATATATTGTTATCTATCTCGTTTTTATTCTTTCTCTCTCTCTCTCTCTCTCTCTCTCTCTGTTCACTTATGTGTGCGCGTGTGTGTGTGTGTGAATGGAATATTGAATACCTCACGCAAAAAAAAGCAAAAAAAAAAAGGTATCGAAAATTCAACAAACTGACCATTTTGAATAGATATCATCGTATTTTTATCCGTTCATTTGTTTATTATCATTTTCTCTCTCTCTCTCTCTCTCTCTCTCTCTCTCTCTCTCTCTCTCTCTCTCTCTCTCTCTCTCTCTTTCGTCTTCTTCTTCATCGAGTATAAGATAAACGGAAGAGAAGAAAAACCTATGGAAATAAATCAAATTGATAAGAGAAAAATAACTCTGTTGCAAATTCTTTCGTTCACTATTGGGCTGGATTGGTTAATCAAAAAAAAAAAAAAAAAACGTTTCAAAGAATAGATTCGTCTTTTTCCCTGTTCGTTGTGGTGTGGTGATGGTGACGATGATGGTCACAAATCATCATCAAAATTTCATCATAAAATTTACTGCGACAACAACAAAAAGCAAAAAAAAAACTCCTGGACCTATTCCTCTTATTGCTTTTTTTTCGATTAATATCTCTCTCTCTCTCTCTCTCTCTCTTTAACTTCAGTGAACGATTGTATATAACCGGATAGAATTGATGCCAAAAAAAAACATTACACTAGCTAGAGCATTAACATGGGAGAGATCGAAATCTTATGGGTTAGGATTCGAATCGGAATCGAAAAAAAAAAGATGGATCGAATCTTGTGTAAGCAATTGGATCAAAAAATTTGGATTGATCTACTAGATTGATAATCATTATTATTAGATGATTGCCGGTGATGATTGTTGATGATTTTTTTTCTCCAGAAGATAAAAAAATATAAGACTTAATAAATAAACGATCTCCACCTTATGGTCAATGATGACGATGATGATAATGATGATGATTATAATCATAATGAAGGTTCGAATGATTTGAGGAATTCAAATCAAAACCAAAAGAACTATGAGATAACATCGCTCATGGATAACATGGACAGAGGTTTTGTATTAATAGTTAGTTAGCTAGCTTTTTTTTTTTAGTGTTCGTATAGCGCACAGATTGAACAAAACAGTCGTTTGTTTCGGGAGTGCAAAGGGAGGATTACGTTTTGATTATTCAATACCCCCGCTCATCTATGGATATAAATCAATTTTATCTTTTCGCTCTCTCTCTCTCTCTCTCTCTCTCTCTCTCTCTCTCTCTCTCTCTCTCTCGAGCGAATATTGTCAATTTGAGAGATATATTTCATCGTCTCGTTTTGTTTTGTTGTTTTTTTTCCTATCTCCTCTTTTCGATATCCACCAAGATCATATCAGTTTTTGAGGCTATGCAGATCTCGCTTATCGTTTTCTTTCAATATTTGATGATTATGTTCTTGGTATTTTTTCTCTTTCCGAAAAAAACCGATCTCTTATCATTTGAAATTACGTTTTTATTTATTTCTTTTTTTTTTTTTTTTTTTGGTTTTTTTGGTTTTTTTCGCTTTTTTTTGGCTTCTCCACATTATTCTGTACTATTAATTTTGATCGAACGATTGAAGATAATTAAGATGAAGGTTGTGGTGTGGGTTAGAATCTCGAGCACTACCACCACCAAACCACAACCTCAGATCACCATTATAATCAAACATTGATCTATTCAAATTGTTTCGGTTTCATTCGGTTTGATTCGAATTATACTAAACACTGTTTATTGATTTCGAATCTTAATCAAAACTCTCGAATCTAATCAGCTAACCAAAGGCATAGGCGTAATCGTTTACAATCCTTTGCTTACATAAAGCTTTCATAAGAGAGTGTTTTTTTTTGGATTTGATTTCCTACTTTTTTGCCGACAAAACCATAGCAAACATTTTGAATGTTATTTATTCGGATCAAAATCGTAAATTGTTCGAAAAAATTCGATAGTTTGGAAAAAAAAACAACAAAAAAAAAAAAAGATAATTTTAAGGATTTTTTTTTTTGGATTTATCCGTGAAAAAAAATATATTCCTCTCCATCTAGATTTCTACATCGATTAGATTTAAGAATTTAGAAGCGAGAAGAGACCGGAGTCGACCGAGAAAAAAAAAGGTTTCAATGTTTCAATCAAACCAATGTAGCTATGTTGCTATGTAGCTGATACCCAATCTCTCTCTCTCTCTCTCTCTCTCGCGAGGTCCAGCAATAGTATATGAAACGCTAGGATTTCTACAATCTACACTGTTTCGTGTATCGTGAAACTTTAGAAACGATTCATTTCGATTAATTAGTTTGGATCGCTTTCTCTTTCTCTCTCTGTTTTTGTGTCTTTTTTTGCTTTCAATACGATTAACTCTTTTGGTCTCTGTTTTTTTTTTGTTTAAAATTAAAGTTTCAATGAATGTTTTTGTTATTGTAGAGAGCAAAGATATAGATCATCGATATCATCTATCTTCGTTATTGAGATAGATAGACTTTTGGGATTTCGATTCTATTCTCTTCGCATTGAACCATAATGGTGTACGGGAACATTGAGATGCGAGCGAAAAATTTCGATTCAAATGGAGAAAACTTTTCCATAATTTTTTTTTCTTTTTCTATCTATCCATTATTTCATTCGAAATAGAATCGTATTATCATCTCGATCATCATCAATATTATCATCGAGAGAGAGAGAGAGAGAGAGAGAGAGAGAGAGAGAGAGAGAGAAGAGAGAATCTTCGTCTAATTTCATAGTTCATTCATCCAGTGACTTTTATTGAATGAGATGAAAACTTTTTTTTTTTTTTTTTTGATGAAAAAAATTTTCCTCCTTCTCAAACAATATGAGGGGGGAAAAGAAATGAGAAAGAAAGCTTTTGAATTGATAATTTTTGGAAGCAATTAAAAACGATTATCTCTACCCAATATAGTTTTAAGATAATGATCGGTATCGTTTTGATTATCATTAAAATCGCACCATCCTTCTCTCTCTCTCTCGGTATTGGTTTTCTTCTCTATAATCCGATTTGAAAGAATCAAGATGATCAAAATGAGGATGATCAAGATGATTGCAAACAAACATCACATTCGATTAAGATGATCGATTCGATTGCGTAATAGAGTGTAAAGCAAAAGTGAATAATCTCACTGAAAGATTAAAGATTCTCAAACTCTGCTCGATGGAAAAATAGGGAGGAAAAAAAAAGAGAATGCAACTCTCTCTCTCTCTCTCTCTCTCTCTCTCTCTCTCTCTCTCTCTCTCTCTCTCTCTCTCTCTCTCTCTCTCTCTCTCTCTCTTTTGGAAAGTTTAGGAGCGTTCTCTGTGTTGTTTTTTCCGAAAGGAATCCAATTCTTTTTTTTTCTGCTTCTTTCATTTCTTTGGCTGTTTTTTTTTTGTTTTCAGAAAAAAAAACTCTATTCTTCGATGGAATAAATGAATGATGAGGATGATTTTTGAAAATTTTTGTTTTCTTGTGAATCCCATAAACGAAACGAAATGAAACGAAACGAATCAATGTTTTTGGCCGGTGGCTGATACGATCAACAACAACAACAACAACAACGACAGCAATGTTGAAGAAGCACACACACGTTGTTGGTGGTTGTTGTCGGTATCTGTTTCAGTGTCGGTATTCTTTTTCAAGCTAAACAACAAAGAAAAATCCAATGATAAGATTCTCAAATGATGGGAGAGAAAGAGAAAGAGAGAGAGAGAGAGAAAGAGAGAGAGAGAGAGAGAGAAATAAAAAATTTCTTAGAAAAATAATCATTTAAACATCTATCCATTCATTCATTCATTCATTCATTCATTCATCCATTTATTTATTAAATCTCTTGACGAAACCTAAGCTCCACTACATCGAGAATAATATTAAATTGAGTGGAAAAAGAATGAAAAGAAAAAATTTATTCAATCTTTAATTGATACTAATAGCTTCTTTCGTTCTCTCTCTCTCTCTCTCTCTCTCTCTCTCTCTTCTGTTCTGTTATGTTATGTTATGTTATGTTCTCTAGCTTCATCGAGAATCATTTTACCCATTCCATATTATGGTCATCTTTGAGTTAAGGTGTATGGAATGAAATGAAATGAAATGAAAGTGTAATTGCAATGGCAATTTCGTAGCAAACCAATTATTGAACATTTTTTTTCACAATTCTAAGAATTAGAAATAACACACAGACAAAAAACGACAACAAACATTTATTATAATTATAAATTTTTATTTTTTTCTCTTTCTCTCTCTCTCTCTCTCTCTAAATGGTGTCCAATTTGAAATCCGAGAAACTATTAATCTATTTTCTTTCTCTCTCTCTCTCTCACACACACACACACACACTTAACTATTCGCTAGATTGTGATGTTTAGATGGTTTTTGCAATGTATTATAAATAAAAATAAAATAATTATACCTATAACACCTCATATACACAGCAAACACCTTTGGTCTAGATTGGTTAGATTAGTTTCTTGAACTCGATTCATTTTTCTCGCTTCTCTCGAGAGATCAACTTCGATTTTTTGCGACACTCGAGAAGAAAGCAAATGAAGTGTCAATCTATTTCCCGCAAAACGTTAGAATCTCTCTCTCTCTCTCTTTTGCTTACTTTTGTTTTATTCTTTTTCTTCTGCACGCAAATCATTTTATACAATTACATCATTTCAAGCGATTTACAAAAAGCTCATAACCATTTCGAATAATTGTTTTGTATTTTCATTTCGAATCTTTTTCTTTTTTTTTTTTTCGTTTTCATTTTTCTCATTCTTTTCGATTGAGATCAGTGAAGGAGATTAGTGAGATTTCACAAACCAAAAAAAAAAAAAAAAAAAAGAAACGTTAGAAAAAATTAAAATTCTTTTAGTGAATTTTAATGAGAAAATTAGTACAAGAACCAGAACAAAAAAATTATTTTGATAATTATTTCAAAAAAAAAAAAATCCAAAGTGATTCCTTGAGGGGGGGTGAAAATCTAGTTACCGTTTCCCTATAACTGATACATACAAATATTCTAAGAGTTCAAATCGATAGGAGAGATTTTGAAAAAAAAACTAACACACAAAAATGTCCATCTATTGTCCGTACATCAATTTAGATCGCAGAGATTGGTTAGAATTAGAATGGTGCTTTTCGTAGCGAAACAAATCGAGAAAATCCATCTTAATTTCTTCTACTACACACATACAAACAAATTTATCTCAATATTGGAGAAGAAAAAAAATAAATGAATAACTTCTAATTGAAATTAATTAATCTACAGAGATTAATGAATCGCTAGCTTGAAGAATAGCAATCAAATTTATGATCCATCTATGCTCTCTCTCTCTCTCTCCTCTCTCTCTCTCTGTATTCAATCTTTAGGTATTTCATTTCTTCTAACTACCTGTTTCTGTTTGAAACACTACACCAAAGCTTCTGATGTTTGATTTATTTCAGCTCTATGATTAGCTTTTGAATGATTGCCCATATCAATTGCAAGATTGATGTGATGATATTCACTATGATTCAGTGAATCAAGAATAGGAATTATGCGAATTTGATGCACTGATCTTTTACGCATCGAATGAGATTGAAAAATTTATCCACATCAAAAAAAAGAAATTCCAAATACAAAATTTCGATCTCTTTCGAATATTTTTTTAAAATAAATTTTATCAAGACAGATATTGCCATCTTTAATCCAGATTATTAGTTACTAATAGGACATTTGAAAATCTCTTCGACAACTAGACTCAATTTGATAATCTTAATCGTTTTTTGATTTCATTCTGGTTGCTACAAAACTATTGATTGTGTGAGATTGGCTCTAGATGAGTAAGTGACTCTAGAGATTGCAACAGTCAGGTTGAATCAAATCCGTGAGATTTTTTTTTCGGCTCCGAGGTTGAGGTGTGCCGATTTCATCAAGCTAGTTGAAGATTAGGTTGAAGATTAAGTTCGTTCGGCTAAGTTAGACTAAGTAAGTAGGGGTTAGGTTTGTGATTTTTGAGTTATGCTACTGAGGTCTTGCCTAGTCCAATCATTGTCCCACATCTGTTCCACATCGCTTCCGCTTGATAGAATCTTAACTCAACTAACTAATTTGATCTAACCGTAATTAACCAAACTTATCATAAAAATAAACTTTATTTTCAATTTTAATTGCAATCATACAGACAAATAAATTCATAATAATATATTTTTTCAATTTCCCATCATCGCATTGTTCAGTCTGTACGATAGTCCGAATATCCAGGAGTGAAGATGAGTGTTTTTGGAGATGTATGAGAGCGAGTATTTCCAATTGTGACTTTTTAGTGCGCGAGTAGTATGATAGAATCTCGACAATGTACGAAACACAATGTACATGGTATTAGTATTAGCTTCATTAGTTTTTGTTTGGGATAAAAATTTGATCTCTTTGTCAAAACCATTTGGTTCGTCGTTTTTGCTTGTGATTTGTTGGACTATGGTTGTGATATCGTTGTCTGAAGAAACATTTCTGTTGATGATTTCGATAGGCAATTGCACTTTTTGAATATTTTCTCTCGTCGCCATTTTAATGATCACTGCCGTTTTCTTATGAAAGATGCTGTTGATTTTGACGTTGAGCTTAGAATTGATGATTGATTTTTTGATTTCGGATTCGATAATTTTTATTAGCACTTGTTGAGCTTTTTGATTGCTTGACTATGATGGTGCTGAGCTGCTCATTATCTTTAGGTATACGTGGAGATAGTGAAGAAGATTTTGGTTTATTGATTGATGTTGATTTTGGTCACGTTAGCACAAGTCTAATCTTCTGCGATCGGTGACAATTCCGATTTGTTCGATATGCTGTTGATTTTGTCATCTATTTTTGTCAATTCTTTCCTGCATCACTTTGAGATCAGTTTTGACAGATTGAGTATCGCTTTTGTTGATAGATTCATTATGTTTTTAATATGAGATACGCCATTCCCATTTTGAAGGCTTCGGAATTACCTTGAAAATGAGCTTATTCGACAAATTCGTCGATCTTCTCAAACTCTAGGTTTGCGAGATCTGAGTAATCAGGCTCTGTTGTGGTCATTTTTGGTGATTGTTTCGAGTTTCTTGCGTTAACCATTATAATGAGCTCTTTGAGGTCTTATATTGGTGGTCTTATATGATGTAAAAATGAAGAATCTGATGATGATAAGATGAGATGAAGAATGATTATGATGAGAAGATGATCACAAACTAAACACTGGGATAAATTTGCGAGAGAATCGAGTTTGATGTAGTGAGAATGTGTTGAGCGAATTTAAAGTTTGTAGGTCTGTACTCGTTAGAGGTCAGAACGCGAATATATTTCAAGAAAAACAATGGAGTTCACAGTAGTTTAGGAGTAAAAGTTCTGTCGGAAACTTCCATAGAAATCATGCAAATATTAGGTTGAGGAAAAAATGATTTCATTATTTGGACCTTGATTCAAACGCTTATTTGACATATTTAAACTTAACAGATTTGAACTAAATAAAAACCATTTTGTCGGATAGCTTGTTCCCATTTTTGAGAAAGTTTTGTTATTCCTCTCGAATCAAAAGCCTGGTCCTTATATCCCAACCAAGTTCCAGGAGCTTTTGCTACGTCTTCAAAGATGTGTGTGGCCTGGCGTTATCATGATGATACACCACGCTTCTTCTGTTGGCCAATTCTGGTCGCTTCTTATCGATTGCTTGTTTCATTCTTGTCAATTGGTTACAATAGAGATCAGAATTAACTGTTTGGCGAGGAGACAACAGCTCATAATGAATGATTCCTTTGTGGTCTCACCCTAACAGATAACAAAACCTTTCTCATACTCAATCCAGGTTTAGCTATCATTTGAGATGATTGACCGGGCTCCGATCAGGATCTTTTACGATCAAAATTGTCGAACATGATCCATTTTTCATCACCTGTTATCAAGCGTTTCAAAAATTGATCGTTTTGATTACGTTTGAGCAAAGAGTCACAAGCACTGATTCGATCAATGAGGTTTTTCTCAGTCAGTTCTTGCGGTACCCATACGTTCATTTTCTTTCTGTAACCCTCTTTGTGCAAGTGATTACAAAGAGTTTTTTGATCGATACCTAGTTCTTTGACGATAGCACGGGTAGATACGTGCCGATTGGACTTCACGATTTCGAAGATCATATCAACATTTTCAACGATTATTCGTCCGGATCGATTTTCATTTTTCATCTGATGGAAAACCCATAGACATCACACAACTTTTTGAACAAATGCTTGACACTATGACCTTGGTCAAAGTGATATTGAAGAATGTATCAAATTTTGTGTTTATTGACATCCATTTTTAATCGATTTGAATTTGAGCTTGATCTCAAAAATTTACAAAAACAAGACAAAAATAGCATGAAAGAGTGAGATCTTGGCTCCACAATGATGCCCGAATATCTCGCATAAATCCTGAGATAAAGCGAAGCTATTTTACACCTAGCGGAGGAATGACATTTTTAATTCTTCAAACTAAAATAATGTGAAATCAAAAGGACTAGATTCGGTGCAACCAACAATCGATTGAGTTGACGATAACTAAAAAAAACGAATTTATTGAAAATTTGAAGAAAGAACAAAAATAATGACAAAAGAGGCGAAAATTTAGAAAATAAAGTAACACGTGTATTATTAACTCTATGCATAGGTTTATATATTAAAGACTAAAGAAAAATTAAGAGTTTGTAGCGACTCGAAGATTTAAATTGATAAATAACTCGAAAGATAATGACTCTCGAGAGGAGTTAGGCTTAAGCCCATTCTTCCCATCATAAATCTAAACAAACAGGATGAGATGGATCGGTCGTCAGCATCTCCTTCGGATGTTTTGGCACTAAAAGGAATCCCCAGGTATCGTTAGGCAAAAGAATAAATGGCGAAACTAGATGCCTAGCAAAACTTATTAACAGCATCTATGGATTCGATTGGATAAGTCGATTGATCGAGTATTCCAACGAGAGCAAAACTATCTATTTTCTCGTTTTCATATAATGTTATGATTTGAACCATTGTTTTCTTGTACACATCAATGTCAATTTGCGATATTCTTCTTTCCTCTCTGAATTTGTCAATCGTCATCATGATTTCGAATAATTCGATGATATTAAAAGAGATAATTTTTCTAGATTCATTTATTAATTCTGCTAGAAAATCTTTCGCGTAGATAGGAGACGTTCTAACGCTTTTTCTGGGCATAAAATTCTCTTCCGGATCAGTGAATTTTTCATAAGCTCTTTTCTCTCCACCGGTTCGGATCGATCTAGAACAATAATCGATTTCATTAAACATTCTTGAATTCTCATCTTAAACCTTTTCTAGATTAAATTAAGTTTAAAACATGTTCAAGAATAAATTTGAAAGCTTTGCAATCGAAATTGCACTTTTATTCTGCAGAATGAGATCGAAACAATGAATTTGAATGAGAAAGTCTTGACGAATGAAACGATTTTGTCGATTGTGATCTTTCAATACGGATATAAACTTTTCTAGCTATTTGTAGTGCTTGAAATTGTTCACCAAATCTTGATCTTTTTGAGTCGGGTTTTGAATATTTGAAATTTCAACTTTTAACTTTGTAGCGAAAATGAATCAAAATCAGAATCGATTGCATCAGAATTCTTATTCTGAAGATTTAGTCTTGAATGACGAGGATACTGGCCAAAATCAATCGATCAGTATGATTGAATCTAAAATTAGTTATTGAAAAATAATTTATAAAATCTAGTATATAAGATCTAAAAAACTTAACAATGATATTGACGATTAAATTTTGACAATCTGAACCTAACTTAACTTAACTTAACTTAGCCTAACTTAACCTACTCAAGAGTTATCTAACTCAACCTAACTAAACCAAACCAAAGCTAACCCAGTTCAAAATAGAAAAATCAAACCGAATCCACAAGTAAATCTCTAATCAATAGCGCTATCGAATTGAATATTCGCAAACATAACGAATTTATCTTTAGTTTGACTTGCATGTGATTCAATTTCAAATGCCTAGATGTCTCTATCTTAACAGGAAATGAAAAAAACATGAAGCAAAATGATCTAAACTTATGTTCGTTCGCTAAACAATAACCACCAAACTTAATTGAATCTAATAAATTTTCTTTGGATCGATATTCTTTCCTATATGGATGTAACAATTTCGTATTCAAAATCTATGATTAAAATTGATTGGCTGAAAGTCATAATTTTGAACGAAAATTAGAGAGATAAGAGAAGCTAGAAATGAATCGATTTGTTTGAGAACAGCAAGCGAGAACTATGGGATTGGGAATAATCTTCGAAAGGAAATTCTATCGAACTAAATCCAAATATGGATCGATATTTTCTTGAAGCATTGAATTGACAAGCATTTTTTGATTCTATACCTAATCAATCTAGCCATAGTGAAGTTGTTTAAGTGACCATAGCAACAACTAAAAATTTAGGTGATTGTTTTTTTCCACTTTCAAATGAATCGAAAGTAAAGTTTGATTGTTTTCGATTCGATTTCTTCTTTTGATTAAGAATCTAAAAATTTTTGATCGAAATCAAAATTGTAAGATTTACGAAAATTTCTTCTCTTCGATTTTTTTTTCGCATTCCGTTTGAACGTTCCGTTTCGTTGGCCGAACGAAAGAAAAACAACAAAAAAAAAAATGCAAGTGTTAAACAATTTGGTAATTTGTTTGTTTTTTTTCTTGTCCGATAAAATCGTCAAACGAATTCGTATGTCTAGATTGATGGCAGATAAATCGCATTCGATTCGTCCATCAATTTATTTCGAAGATTTAGATCTGAAATGTTTATGCGATCTCGATGAGCTAGCTATTCTCTTCAATCGAAAACTTCGCTCAAAATGGTCGAAATGTTTAGGTCTCGAGAGAATCTATATGCCATCACGATCGACTAATAATGAACGTTCTCAAACAATCTCGAATCTATCTCCAAAGATATTGAAACGTTTGAAATTTTTCCTAACCACCACCGATGAATCATTGAATGTTTATTGCCGATTATCGAATAGCTGGAAGGCATGCACCTATCATCTAAAAGAGATCGATTGTTTTCAAACCAATATCGATCTGATACGGTTAGCGAAAGATCCAAAATTCTCTCCTCTTCATAATATTCGATCGATACGAAACAATCAAATTGATTCTCGAAGATATTCAATCATATCGGAACGAATCGATGATATCTCCAATATGGCTGAATTGTATCAAATACGATGCGAAAAGATTCGATTGCATCGAGAGTTACCGTTGAATGATCGAGCTAGCTCGAAAGAGAACGATCTTTTCGTATTGATGGACAATGAATTCGATGATGATGATGATGATGATGGTGATGATGATGGGAACAGTTACGGTGGAAAATTTTCTTCTCGATTCTCTCTATCTTTTTTGTTTGATTGGTGGAATTCTTCACCTCGAATCACCGATCATAGTCTTGATCGAAACGATGAGAATGAGGAAGATTGCGACGACAATGATGACGATCTACAGTATTCATCGATTTCGATCGCTCATCGAGAACTATGATCAATTGAATCTTTAACAAAATTTTCGAGAAGAGATTCAAGTAGTTTTTTTGTGATCGAAACCAAATCCTAGGATTTTCTGTATCTCGATTATTTCAATGAATGAATAATTGTATCCAATCAAATTTCGATTCTTTAAACTCTACATTTATTTACCAAAAAAAAAATCTCGTTTTTTCCCCCACCTCAACAACTAATTTTTGCATCAATGATTTATGAAGAACAAAAAAAAAAAAAAAGAAATTTTGTATTTTTCATTTTCGTTTCTCTCTTTCTCTCTCTCTCTCTCTCTTTCAGTAGAAAAATGTAACAAAATCTAGTCAAAAAGATACAGAGAGAGAGAGAGAGAGAGAGAGAGAGAGAGAGAGAGAGAGAGAGAGAGAGAGAAATTTGAATACGATTTCATTTGATTAGCAAACGGAAAATGTTTTTTTTCTTTTTTTTTGATGAGAGATAATTAGAATAGAATCGAAGAGTTGTAACAATTTGTCTCTCTTTTCGAATACTAAAAAAAAAAAAAAACAAAATTCAATTGCCAGCTACGATGCAATCATCGAAACTGTGTTTCAATGTTTTGATTTGTTTGTTTGTTTTTTTTTTTTTTTGAAGAATAATCGGAGCAAAAAAAAACAAGAAAGCAAAAGAGAGAGAGAGAGAGAGAGGGAAAAGAAACTCAAATTGTTTCATAGCAAATAAACATTTCAAAGATCGAATATTTTGAGAAAGAAAATTTGTGAAAAAAAAAAATTATAAATCAAATTCAAACAAATTCAATTATAGAAAAGAAAAGATTTTCAATACTTTTGATGTTTTTTTTTGTAACAAAAAAAATCTCTAAAACAAAACTTAAGTTAAGCTAACTTTTAAGTTGAATTTGTTTAAGTTAGGCTAAGTTTAAGTTAAGTTCGTCTAAATTAGGTTAAGTTAGGTTAATTTCGATTGAGTTAAGATTCGATAGGTTAGATTAGGAATGAATTCTTAAACTCTTTGTGAACTATTAAATCGAAACTATTAGAAAAACTTCATAAACCAAATCTATGGATTCAATGTGTCACTTGTTGAAAAGAAAAGAAAAACTCGATTGCGATCAATATTGAAACTAAGAATCAAGAAGAAGAATTTTCAATCTAAAACATTTCACACCTAACAACTTAACAAAAAAAAAAAAAGAAAAGAAAAAATTATTATTATTATTATTTTGTTTTTTTTCTCATTCTTCAATATAGAAATTAAAAAAATTTTCTATTAGTATTTTGAAATTGTTTTCTATCTCATTTCTCGATTCTAGTTTCTTTTCTAGTCTTTTTTTTTTTTTTAAATGCTAAGACATTGAACGCCATTGAATGAATCATTTCATTTGGTAAAGATGATTCATTGAATGTGGAATAAAATTTCTCTTTTTTTTTCTCTCTCTCTCTCTCTCTCTCTCTCTCTCTCTCTCTCTTCAAAAGAGAAAATTTCGAAACAAATCAAATAGATTGTATCTAATCGTTAATTTTCTAAATTCATCAAGAAAATTTCAAAACAATTGCAACAAATTTGTTAATCAAAAACAATCAAATCAAAATGTAGAGTTTAGATCTCTCTCTACTCTTTCTCTCTCCCTCTCTCTACTCTGTCTCTATCAAAAAAATATTTGTCTTCAAAAAATTTAAGAATTCTAGAAAAGCATTCCCGAAAATGATTGATGAGAGTGGAGAAGAAAAAGAAAAAAAAAAAAGTTGTGTGTTGAAAATTTGTCTTTAAAGATCATCGCAATTACATATCATCGATATCTAGTCGATTTCAATGAAATCAATAAATCTATTTTATTTATTTTTTTTCGATTTCTTAATCTAAAAACTTTATCGAGCAGTGATTGTGATTCGTTCGTGTCGAGGATCTTCTCTCTCTCTCTCTCTCTCTCTTTCTCTCTCGCTCGTAATCGTCTCGATGTCTCCGAAAGTGTTAGATTTGTAGATCATGTGAAAATAATTGAAAAAAAAAATCTTAGAATTGATGGCGACCAATAAAAAAAAAAGAAAAAAAATAGCTAATCGATATCTTTGTTGTTTGATTGTTTCGTTGATCTCTTCACAGAGAAATGGAAACAAAAAAAAAATTACTTAAATGAATGAAATTATTACTTAATAATAATTTTTTTTTCTCCATTGTTGATGAAATGTGAAAAAAAAATCTTTCCCCCTTCCCCATAAGTCCATATTAATCCTCTTCCCCCCTCTCTCTCTCTCTCTCTCTCTCTCCTATCTGTAAGTCTCTGTTATTTTTTTTTTTGTGGATAAGAAATCAGATATTTGAGTGTGTGTGTGTGTGGATATCTAATATTTTTGTTTGAGATTTTTAATATTTTATTTATTTCTCGTTGAAAGCAATGAATTTTTTTTTCTCCATCTCTGTCTTTTCGTTTCAGAAGGCAAAAAAAAAACTTTTGAACACTCTCGAATCGATTTGAATCTATTAGATTTGGTTTCCCTTTTTCTTGCTGTTGTTATTGGTGGTGTTGTTACTGTCTTCTCTAATTCGATAATCATCTTCGTTTTTTTCCATTATTATTATTATTATTATTATTTTGATGAGATGATAATGAAAGATCATTAATGATGATGATGGTGATGATGATGAAGATGATGGTGATGTTTGAGGTAGAAAACAAACTTGGACTAATTTACTCTCAAACTTTGATTGATTTGATTTGACTCCAGAACATTGATAGAATTCGATAGATAAGAGTAAATCAGATTCTCGAGAAGAGGAGGAGAATCAAAGTTTTTCTTTTTTTTTTTTTTTTTGAACGTTGAAGAAAACCAAAAAAAAAAAACAAAATAAATAAAATAAAATAAAATAAACGTTTTGTGCTTCGAGATCAAATCGAAATTGTATAATTTTCAATTAAATATTTTCCAAAGCTAATTTTGTATTGGATTTTTTTCTTTTTCGTTTTTGTTTTGATCTTTTCTGAAGCCCATCTTTATTTCTCTTCAATATATTCGTGTGTGTGTGTGTGTGTGTGTATGTGAAGAAGGTTTTCGATTTCTTAATTGAAAGTTTTCGTTGCTAAATAAGACAAAAAAAAACGATTGCTAAATACTATCGAAACGTTTTCACAATATGAAACAGTTATGATGTTGATGATGATGATGATAGTAATAATAATAATAATAATAATAATGAGTTTTTTTCTTCCTGAGTCTATTTCACATCGAAGCCAGCGAGAGAGAGAGAGAGAGAGATTTCTTAACCTATTGATTGTTTGTTTGTGTGTGATTTAATGATACGGTGTTTTGAATCAAATTTTATTTCACTACTATCCCCCTCATCTCTCTCTCTCTCTCTCTCTCTCGTTAGCTATGATTTGTTAAAGATTATTACTATAATGTGAAGTCAATTAATTTTGTTGCCATTTAGGCATCGAAAGAGAGAGAGAGAGAGAGAGAGAGAGAGAGAGCATTGATCGAATACTGTCCATAGATCATATTAACAGACACATTCGAATAAGATGAGAATCTTTAAATTTGAAATGTTTTTCGTGAGAAAAATTAACTACGCTTAACAGAGAGAGCGAGAGAGAGAGAGAGAGAGAGAGAGAGAGAGAGAGAGAGAGAGAGAGAGAGTTTCAATGATATAATTTTAGCGTTTAGTTTGTTTTGGTTTTTTTGTTTCACGTAAAAATCATTTTCGAACCAAAAGAGTCATCGAATTTTGAGTCCAGGAAATGCGAGATCTATGAAAACATTTTAGCTGAGATAGATAGACATCGAAACATCGATCTATAAATTGTTCTATTGTTAAACATTGAAATGTGATTGTTTTTGTTTTCACTATTCAAAAGAATTGGATCCGAATTTTGATTACTCGAAAAAAATCACTGTGCTATTTTTTTGCGTGTTCCAGTGCTTTATTGCTTCTAATTAAGTCTTCCGGTTTGTCTTCCTTCTCCTCACTCGAATCGCTATGAATTTGATTGGGTCTATGCTATTTTTTTCAATTCTTTTTTTTTTTTTTTTTTTTTTGTTTTTTTAAGAAGAAGAGGAATCAAATCAAATTTGAAATAATTTGAAAAAAAAAGTTTCAAATTTGAAATTTGAAAGAATCGAAATGAATTCCGAAATTTTCAAATGTGTTCGAAATGCGCTGTTTAGTTCTGTTTTGTTCGAATCAAATTCTTCCAACTCTATCAATTTTTTTTTCTGTCGATTCGAGAGAGAGAGAGAGAACAATTTTTTTCCGAATAAATTAGTAATTAAGAAGATCAAAATCGAATCAATTTCAATGTCAACGGTTTTTTTCTCATTTTCTAAAAACTTTGTTTTTGATACACAAAACGAAAGAGAGAGAGAGAGAGAGAGAGAGAGAGAGAGAGAGAGAGAGAGAGAGAGAGAGAGGAAGTGCTTGGATGGAGAAGAAAAAGAGCAACGAAAAAAAAAATCTCCTTCAAATCAATTTGATTCAGATTTAATTCAGATTGAATGCCATCGAAGAATCTTTGTGATTCATTTCGAAGTTCATTCAATCGATGTTTATGCTGTCTCTACTGTCTGTGTTGTTGTAGTTTAACATCCCATTCTTTTGTTTCACTCTCATTTTTAGTTTTAGTCTCTTTCCCCCCCCCCCGACAAGACGCAATGAAATAAATTAGAATTTAAAAAAAACATCAATAAATAAATAAAACAAACATCTCACTAAGACCACCATTAGAGAATGTTTTGATTCGTTTTCAATCGAATCCTCAATTTTCATTGTGAATGATTTTCTTTTTTTTTTTTTTTTGATTCAAATCAAATACGATGGCCTTCGAATAAGAGAATCGATATTGGATATTTTATTTTTTAACAAAACTTCAAAACTTCAAAACTAAGAAGATCGAAACATCGAAAAAGTATTAGATGGGGAGGAAGGGAATTCAATGTAATTTGTTTTTTTTTCTTTCTTTCTTTCATTTTAAGTTTTCGATCGACAGAGAGAGAGAGAGAGAGAGAGAGAGAGAGAGAGAGAGAGAGAGAGAGAGAGAGAGAGAGAATCCGCTAAATATATCCGCTTCGAATCGTATCGAATACAATCACTGAGATGAAATATTAATTAATTAAATAAATGAGCAAATTAATATAGAGATTTGGATTTTTTTTTTTGAAGTAAAATTGATTCCATTTCATCGTTTGTTTTTGGAACATTCGATTATGTTGGAAGTCAAAAAAAAAAACCTTGCATCGTAAAGAAGATGTTCCGATGATAGCAACAACACATCCGACACACTCACACACACACACCATTATCCAGAACAAGGACATACAACTTGTTAGTTGTTATTGAGACGGTGGTGGTGGTGAAGGTGGTGATGGTCTGTGACATTTTGGAACATTCACAAATCGATTCATACGTGAGAGAGAAAGAAAGAGAGAGAGAGCGATATGGAATGATTCGATTTGATTATTGTTGGAACATTTTCATTTTCAAAAAGTGGGGGATAAAAGATTCCAAATGTTTTTTTTTTGCACGACAAGCTACATTTCGAGCTAAAGTTAGAGTTTTGTTCTTCACACACACTCACACACACACACACACTCTCTCTCTCTCTCTCTCTCTCTCTCTCTTTCTTGTGTTAGTGTGTTCGTTGTTCCAAATGAAACAACTTCAGAGAGAAATAGAAAATTGATACTTTCAACAAAAACGGCAATAATTTGTCTGTTTTTTTCTCCTCCACTCTCTCTCTCTCTCTCTCTCTCTCTCTCTCTCTCTTTCTTCTTCATTGATCTTTTCATTTTGAATTTTTTGCTTTTTTTTTTGCTTCATTTTGTCGCCCGTGAATTAGTGAGAGAGAGAGAGATTTAGAAGAATCATCACCGATCGAATGATTCATCTTGATTCTCGAAGATTTTTTTTCATCTTTGAATACTTTTAGACCTTTGCTTGAGAAGTTTTTTTTTTTGGAAGTTTATTTTTTTTTCATTTTTTTTTTTTTTGTATTTTCTACCTTAAAAGATCAAATCCAAAGATTCATCGTCCAAATTTTGATTTTATTCTTTTTTTTCTTTTTTCTTTTTTCTTCATTGTATTAGCTTCTTTTTTCTCCAAGAAGAATTCATTCGGTTCTAACCATTTTCGCTTGGATAGCTATTTGTTTTTCTCAACAACAGATTTGTTTTGTTTTTTTTTTCTCCAATTTTTTAAATTTCTTTTAATTAGAACAATGTTCTTCGAATGAGTCTTCACTTTGAATTTGTTGATATTTTTTCAATTTTTTTTTTCTTTCTATTGGAAAAATGTAAACATGAGAATCGATCGAGATCGAAAAGATTAATTTGAATTTGAAATTCTATTGATCGTTTTGTTTCGAAATTTTCAACATCAATAACATTTTAAAATATTTGAAATGTTACATTTTTTCAAACCAAACACTGATTCGAGATCAATGAAATCTTCAACGAAACATTCCAATTTGTTACGATCTAAAATCGAAACAAATCGATTCCAAACGAATCCAAACGATTTGGATGATACTTTCTCAGATTTTGATTTCGATTATTACACTGAGAAGGTAAAATTTTTATTTTCAATTTGAGAAAAAGAAAAAAAATGTTGAAAAATAAATAAATAAAATTTAATTCAATTCATTTCAAACAAAGAAAACAGTTCTTTTCGCCAAAGCGATCAATAATTATTATCCAGATGATCCAAAAACTGGTCTACCTGTTCGTGATGGAACGATCTATGCTATTCTTGATCATTCTGGCTCACAATGGATCGCTTGCGATCGACAAGGCTATTTCGGTATTGTTCCATCGAAATATTTTGATCCAGAAACAATCACTAGCTCATCGAATCATTGGTCGAAATATTTTCTTCGAAAAATTTTCAACGATGATTATGAAATGGATGATGAAGAATCATTAGAATATTTAGATTCAAATTCAAAACGTTTCGCAACAAAATCATCTAGATCACGAATCGAAACCGATTCGGATCATTTTCATTTGAGTCCATCGAATATCTGTTCTCCAACGAATAGTTCCACAAATGAATGCTGTTCTGATCTTGTCTCGAACAATAGATTGAATCAACAATTCAATCAAATGTATCAATCGAATCCAATCGTTCCATTGTATAGATCAGAATCTCTTCTCTCTTCAACATTGTTCCAAAATGAGGATCTAGATTTAAGTCTACTGAACTTGATGCAACATTCGTGGTTTTTTCAAATCGATCGAAAAACATCGGAACAATTACTTCTACAAGAATGTAATCCAAATGGTTCGTTTTTGGTTCGACCTTCTTTAACATACCAAATGGATCATTTTATTTTAAGTGTTTTGTATAGAGATCGGTTAGTTCAATCAAATCAAAATGAATTGAATTAGTTTCGATTATTTTGTGTTATCACAAAAATCTAATCTTTTTCTACATTTTTATTAGTATCAAGAGTGAGATCAAACATTATCTTATTCGAAAAGTTTCCTCAACACCATCATCTTCATCTGTATCGTTTGATTCGATGGAATATTATTTCTTTCTAAGACCGGATGAGAAATTTTTCTCGATCGAAGAGATGATAGCGTACTATCAAAATCATTGTCAAGATTCTTTTCGATTAACTCGAGCACCTTGTCGTGCTAATTTTATTTGGCAAAAATCTTCAATAGCCAATGATAATGTTTCTCATCATCAGATGATCTCTTGGTTCCAAAATCGTTCAAAATCGTACGCATCGGATTCAACACTATCGTCGAATTCGATTAGCAGAACGAATCGTTTCCGATCTGATTGTAGAACAATCGCTAAATCTAAGCTAACATCAACAAAAATAGGCTCGATTCGAAGTGAAAATTTTCTTAAAGGTTTGTTTCTTAAAAATCAGATCTAGATTTTGGATCTTTTTTCTTTTTGATTTGATTTGGAAATCTTTTTGAAGATAAATCTTGGTCAATTAAATCATCTGAGCTACAGCTAATGGAAGAGCTTGGTTCTGGACAATTCAGTGTTGTTCGGCATGGAATTTTAAAAGGTAAAATACATGTCGCAGTAAAATTAATGAAAGGTGGCCGAATGTCAGAGGAGGCTTTCATTGAGGAAGCAAAAATAATGAATCAATTGGATCATCCGAATTTAGTTAAACTTTTTGGTATCTGTACCGAGCATCGACCAATCTGTATCGTTGTGGAATATATGAAACATGGTTTGTAATCTTTTTTTTTCTTTTTTTTTTGAGTTTATCTCTCAAAGACAATAATCGAATCGAAATGAATGTTTTGTTTCCCTTTAGGATCTCTTCTATCATTTTTGCAAAAAAATAAGCAAAGAATTTTGGAATCATCACAGATGATCAGATTCATTTTGAATCTAGCGATACAGATCGCTGATGCAATGTGCTATTTGGAGTCGAAAAATTTTGTCCATCGTGATTTGGCTGCAAGAAATTGTCTCGTTGGTAGTCAAAATATAGTCAAAGTTGCAGATTTCGGATTGACTAGGTTCGTTTTGGGATCTAAAATTTTTAAATATCTAAAACTAACGAGTCTATCGTTTCTCTCTCTCTCTCTCTCTCTCTCTCTCTCTCTCTCTTTTAATTTCTTATTCTCAAAAATCAGATATATTGTTGATGATGAATATCAATCAACAAGTCGTTCGAAATTTCCTATCCGTTGGGCACCTCCCGAAGTTTTACTATATAAATTATTTAGCTCAAAATCTGATATTTGGGCATTCGCAGTTCTGATGTGGGGTAAGACTTAAATTTAAAGCTACTTTTGATTCACTTTACATTGATGATTTTTTTTTTTGCTCTCTTCATCCACTATCTGATATGATTTGAAAGAAATTTTTACTTTTGGAAAATTACCCTACGGACAATTGAACATAACGGAAGTGATCGAGAAACTTCAACAAGGTCTACGATTAGATCGTCCAAAACATTGTCCACCTAAAATTCATGAATTGATGATGAAATGTTGGGATGAGAATGCTGATCAAAGGCCATCGTTTCAGACTGTTAAAATATGGCTTTACGAATTGAAAGAGTACGAGCAACCGAATTTGTCCATGACTAATCGATTCGAGCACTGATACAATACTAAGAAAAAAAAAGCAAAAAAAAAAAAAAAACAGAAAAAAAAATCTATTCGAAAAACAAAAACAATTGCGAAAAAAATAAAATAGATTTCATCTTTCAATCAATAAATTGAATTTATATTCTCTTCGTCAATTTGATTCGATTTGATTTGGTTTTTTTTTGGTTTGAGATGGAGAGGAAAAAAAAATTTTCCAAATCAATCAATCGTTTATGTTTGTTTTGAGTTCGAAATGAACGAAATATTTTGAGCCTAATACCTTGTCGGATCTGAGCGGATCAGTTCGAACTTTGAATTTTTTTTTTTCAAATATCGATTCATTTCAAAGCTACCCTTTTAAAATTGATTGAATTTTAAATCTAATTTGATTTTGTCTCTTTGATTTGGTCTCGAAATGTTTGTTCTCGATCAACGAACCCAAATAATTTTGGATTCGATTCATATTTAAGCCACTCGATCGAATGGTGTGTATTGATTCTCTAATATTTCTTCTATTCTTTTTTTAATTTGAATTTTAAAAATTTCATCTTAGAATTCCAATTCCAGTGGATTGATTTTTTTTCTTTTTTTTTTGATTTAAAATTTGAGAAAAATAAGTTTTTTCTTCTCTCTCTCTCTCTCTCTCTCTCTCTCTCTCTCTCTCTCTCTCTCTCTCACATAAGGATTTTTTTTCTTTCCTTTTCGGTTCGTATTTATGTCAACACAAATATCAACTACGATACGATTTCAAGTTCAGATAGATCTTAAATTGCAGCTTTCGGATTGCTTTGAATCATTCGATGCTGATTTTTTTTCCCATTTTTTAACGGAGAAAAAGAAGAAGGAGAAACTTGTTGAATTTATTCCAACAAAATTTCAAGCAATAGATATATGAATAAGATGAAAGTATTCTCTTCATAATTGTTTGATTTAGTTAGATTTATCTCGATGCTTGATACGATTCGAAATGAAATCTTTACTATCGAAATGATTTTTTTTTCTTTCTCTGTTTGAATTTGAGAAGAAGAAAATTTGCGAACGAAATCCAAACTATCTTCACAAAAATCAAAACGATTCCATTGTGGAATATTTTTCCACCAAAAAAAAAACTACGCAGAATATTTGATGAATAGCAACCGAAAAAGAAGCGAAAGAAAACAAACATTGAAAACTTTCCAAATTCAATCTAATCCAATTCGATCTAATCAAATAATAATTTACGGATTTGGAAAGATTCCCCTCCTCCTGCTCCTTCTCCCTCCAGAGAAATCCTCTTCGATTATGAAAGAAGATTGAAACTAAGAGATTTTTCTTTTTCACGATTCGAATTCGAACGGATTTGAAACAAAGCACTAATCGAATATTCTCAAAGTGAACATTTGAAGATTTCTATCAAAATCAAAACCAAAAACAAAAAACAACAATGATGCGAATAATTGAATTGGTAAGAGGCGATGATAAGCAACCCAACAAAGCAATCAAATCGAAACGTTCTGGATTATGCGATGATTGTGATCATTTCGATGTTGTTGTTGCTGTCGGTGGTTGTGGTGCTGCTGCTGCTGAAGTTAATTATAGTAAAACGATCGCTACTGAAACTGGTTCCAATTTCGATCCCAATGATTATGATCTAATTGATATCGATATAATTAGCTTGGATAATGATAGCGATGGAGATGGCAATGGTGATGGCAATGGCAATGGTGATGGTGATGGTGATGGTGATGGTGATGGTGATGGTGAGGAAAGACTAAGAGAGCAAATCAATCGAAACGATTCGATTGATATTAATCTGATTCGATCCGAACCGTTTATTTCGAATCATATTCCGATGGATAGTGATTCGATCGATCGAATTCAATCATCATCATCATCATCCATACTGCTATCATCGAGAACATCATCGATGTTAGCCATCAAATATCCTAATAGTCTCGAAAGTAATCCTAATCAAACGGATTCTAATGAAAGTTTTGATTGTAATGGCGATAAGATTGCTACCACCGATCACCAGTCATCGAATACTGAACACAATCACTGTGCTTGGAATCGTAGAGACGATGATTCCAATCAATCATTAGACTTTATCAATTTTGATAAATTTAATCGCCAAATTTCGGGACCAACCAACAATGTTTTGGCATTGTTTCATAGCAAAAATTTGGACCAATTTCTTCTCGATGTTAATGCTGATGCCGCCAACAATCATGATGATGATGATGATGATGATATCATCGTTCATAAGCGATCATCGTTCGAACAAAAGACCACACCCGATAAAATCGGTGAACGTGATGATGATAGCCATCACTTTTCATTATGGTCGAAATCTTCGAAGAAAATTTTATCAAATTCTGATAGTGACAATCTTAAGGATTATTTCATTTCGTTTTATTCAAATCTATCGACAAACAAAATTAAATCATCATCGCCATCATCCATCGATGATAGTTTGATTGTGAATTGTTCCAAAACAACCGACAACAACGACGACATCGACCTAAACGTCGACGAAAACGACAAAGAGATAGAATCTATTGATTGTGATTTCGTTATAGTTTCGATAACATCTATAGGTTCTAATGAAAAATTTTATCAAAAAACAGAGAAAATCAATGAAGATTTGAAAGATCGAAATCGATTACAGCATAATTTTGAATCGGATCGAAAGTTCGAATCGATTACATTCGATAGCTCACCGGAAACATCTAGACAAACACTGAACAGTGCTATGAGAACAACAATCAATAACGTTGGTAAGTGTCTTCGAGTTTGAAAAAATAATAATAATAATAATCTCTTATTAAATCAAATCGAATCGAATCGAATCGAATTGAAATTATTTCAATTAAAAAATTGACGAAAAAAAAACAAATACAATTCTGATTTTTTTCCCCATTTTTCATATTTCAATTTGTTTGAAATCTTAAAATTCGAACAAACTTCCTCTTTCGAATCAATCGATTGATCAACAAACATTGTAGTTGCAGAAATTCATTCCAATCCTTGCGGCTCTTCCCTTAAGACCATCGATACGATCAATTCTAACGTTGAAAATGAAGATGAAGATGATGAAGATGATGGATTGGCGACATTGAATTCTTCACCAATCAATCTTGTTACATTGAATTATGAACAATTGAAAAAATCTAATCAATTATATTCTTCATCATCAGCAGCATCATCAACAACAACAACAACATCCAAAAATTCATCATCCTCTAGCCTCGATTCTTTACTCAATCTGATCGATGATAGAGTTGAAGATGAAATTGATAATCAAACAAATCCAAACGATTATGTTGGGAACGAAATCGAAGAGAAAAAACAACAACTAAATTATTTGCTCAATTTTACAACGAATGCATTGATCAAAAATGGTTGCAATGTTGGTTGTTATCGTTCGAAATCATCGAAATTATTCTCCTCTTCATCGAGAGCACAAACATCGATGTTTAAAACTAATCAAAATTATCGTTTCGATGATGATGATGATGATGATGATCCTGGACGGCCATTATTGAATGGATATTCAAATCGTAACAAACATCTCTTCTCAATGTCATCATCTTTATCATCATCAACATCTTCACCGCCATTATTATCGCAATCAGCATCCAGAACCAGATCTAGATCCAAATCGATCAGGTAGATTATATCTGTTATTAGTTTCGCTTTCTTTTTCCAATTTTTTTTTATTTTGCATTTTTTATTTCTATTCTAATTATTAATTATTTATTATTATGGAAGGAAATCTTATGGCATCAACCAAAAAAAAAAAAAAGATAGAAAAAAAGATTGTGCCTAGGGAGGGAGCCTATCGAATTCCATTCGAAAGAGTTTAAATCCTTTTGAGTGTGATCCGCTTGATCAAACGGTTTCCGGAATTTCTTCTCCCAAATCTAGATCGATCTGATTTTGGTTTAGGTTTAAGCGTTTCGATTTCTAGGGATCAATTTTTTTTTTTTTTGAAATATAATGAAATAGAATAGTACGAATAGAATTTAATAAAATTGCCGCTTTGCTGTGAGTAAATCCGTTTGAGCAATGAGGTTTGGATTCTCTTCCTAAAAACCAGATCGCAAAATGGCGCAGTGTTTTTGATGGGGACTTTTTTTTATTATTATCAAACATTGCGTTTCTTTTTTTTTTTTTTTTTTTTTTTTGATTCTAATTCATTTAATAATTATTTAGCATTTCAGTATGTTATTTTTTCCCCCATTATTTTTTTTCTAAAGATTTCAGATGACCAATTTCTTTGGTAACATTTGATAACAATTTCTTATAGTCGTTTGATTTTATCTTTTTTTTTCTCAAAAGATAATAGAGTTGGGAACAATCAATTGAATTTATAGTTCTCAATTTCCGATGATATTTTTATTGTCCGATTATTAAATGAAAAATTTTTTTTTTGTTTGTTTGGTTTGGTTCTTGTGCTGGTGTTGCGAATGATGCCACAGTGTTTGATGATGTTGATGATGTTGTTGTCTTGACATTCAAAAGAAAGAGAGAGAGAGAGAGAGAGAGAGAGAGAGAGAGAGAAATCTTCACAATCTTTTTCACGTAAAATTTCTTATCAAATTAACTGTTCGTTTTTTTTCTTTTTTTTTTTGCTTTTTTTTTAATTTTGGTGTTTTAGATTTGATATTCTAATTAATCAATCTAATGTTCTTTGAACGATGTTGGTTCATATCTTCATAGCATCGCCATTATCCATTATCCATTATTATTATTATTATTATTATTATTATTATTATTATTATTATTCTTTTTAGTACATTTCACTATGATCGTCATCATATCGTATCGCCTTTTCTTTTTAGTTTCCTTTTAGTTTCGTTTCATTTCGTTTTTGGAAAAGGCCATAAAAAGATAGAATTGCTATCGATGTTATTCGAGATGAAAGATGGAAGAAGTGGAGAGAGAGAAAATCGATAAGAAAGAACGATGGAGGGAGGGAGAGAGAGAGAGAGAGAGAAAATGGAATGATTATTTATTTTTTATTTTTTTTTTTTTGATTTTGTATTGGAATTGAAAATTCAAAATCTAAACTAAATTGGACTATAAATTGTTGTTTGGGAGAAGATTTCGAAGAACCGACAATCATTCGATAATCAGAATTTTTTTTTTTAAATCATTTGATTTTCTCTCTCTCTCTTTCTCTCTCTCTCTCTCTGACTTTCTGGTTTTTTGTTTTTTGTTTTTGTTTTTGTTGTTCATTCCAAGATTGCAATCGGTATTCAAATGATAAATGTATTTTTTTTTTTTAATTTTATTTTCTTTGAATTTTTTTTTTCATTTTTAATTTAATTGATTCGAAATCGTTATGGACTCGAATGGAATCATTGATGAAATTTTCGAAACAAATTCAAATTCAAATTCAAATTCGAATTCGAATTCAAAAATAATCAGCATCTTGAATGATCAGCATCGCTTTGGATCCAATCGATTCGAGAGGAATCGAGATAGTTTTGATTGGAATCTTCATCATCATCATCATCATCATCATCATCATCAATATCAAAATCCTCAATATCCTTCTAACAATCAGCATCATAGAAAATCTATCGATAAGAATCGTTATTGGATAGAGAGAGTTTCGGAACCGTTCAAACGAAATGATCCAAATGAATCGGTAAGAAGTGAACGAAAAGATTTCATTTTAGATCAAAATAATCGACAAAACAATCATTTGATCAAATCGATCGATCAGTGTTGTTGTGTTGCATCACAAAATTATCATCACCATCATCAATATCACCATAATCACCAAAAACAACACCTAGAAAAACGTAATCGATTCAATCAAATCGATCGAAATCATTGCGTTCGAAGGCAAAATTCTAGCGCGATAATGAATTTAGAATATGAAAATCAAGTTCCAATGAAAATTTTATCCACAAACATTACTAACGACAACATTACTAGTGATGAAGTTGATCGACAAAATCAAAATGATGCAACAAATACGATGGGCAATGAAATGAAACAATTTTCATCGAAAGAGTTTGATTTGGATCGAAAAAATTATCCTCATCAAAGTCACCATCAGCATCAGCATCGAAATTATCCTCATCAACATCAACATCAACATCATCAACATCAGCATCAGCATAGCCACCAAAACCAACAACACCATCATCATCACTCTCATCCTCATCACCATATCCATCAACGAAATCGACAACGCCATAAATCCAGTCCATATGATCGTGGTTGTGAGGAAGATGGAAAAACTTTCACCAAAAACGATCATCATAGTTGTACGAGAAGAAAGGAATCGAGAATTTCTATAGATGACAATGAGAATAATTCCAATGGTATCATTGTGAATTTTCCCAAACTCAAATATCTTAAAATTAGTCTTCTCTCTCTTCTGGTCATTTATACTTTGGTTGGTAGCGTAAATGAAGATTTAGCTCTTTTCGATCTGATTTTTTTTTCGTTGATTTTTTTTCTTTCTTCTTTTTAAATTTGTCCCATCTAGATTTCATTCATTTTCATTCAAGAGAAAAAAGAGAATTGGACCAATGTTGCGATGCATGATAAACTACCTGCCTATATCGATCTTTCACAATCGTTCGATCTGATGTTTCCGGTTTGGAAGCTAAGAGCTCGAGGAGCGTTTCTACCACGAGAATATCGACATCTAACAAATTATTCCATAATTTTCACCATTGTACAGCTTTTGAATGAGACCAATTCAAATCCTCAACACCAATCCTATAGGGTTGTGAAACGTCCATGGGCTGTACCGATCGCTCCGACCAATATCGATCAAAATATTCCAATCAAAGAGATTGAGCATACATTCAAATTGACTCGTGGCGATGTTTTCGATCAAAACTATCATTATCGTTTAAGGATCGATACAAATTCAAAAGAATCGATCGGTATCACTTTGACGATGTCTGGCTTCTCGGAACTATCCGCTGACGGTATCATTCTTGCTGCATCCGTACTGATTTTTCTCTACATTTTGATCATTTTCGAGATTGTCAATCGAACCTTAGCTGCGATGCTTGGAGCGACGGCAGCCATCACTTGTTTAACTTTGATCCGAGATGTAAGTTTGTCATTCATCATTGTTTAATTATCGATATCGAACACTTTATTTTTATACTTATTGATTTTGTACTATTCTCTACGATCTTAAAAGAGACCATCACTTGCCAAGGTTGTCTCATGGCTCGATGTTGAAACACTTTCCCTCCTTTTCGGTATGATGATTTTGGTCGCAATCCTTTGCGAGACTGGCTTCTTCGATTATGTCGCTGTTGTCGCTTTCCGTTTGGCTAAAGGAAGAACTTGGCCATTGATTTTCACTCTATGCTTTTTCACCGGTGTAATGTCAGCGTTTCTAGATAATGTTACCACTATTCTTCTGATGACGCCTGTCACCATAAGACTTTGTGAGATTAAAAACATCGAACCTAAACATGTTCTAATTTCATTGGTGATAATCTCGAACATTGGAGGTGCAGCAACACCAGTAGGTGATCCACCAAATGTCATCATCATCTCATCTGCTAGTATACAGCAACAAGTGAGATTAATCAACTTGATTTTTTTCGTCTTTTTTATAACCTATTTCTCCAAATCATTTTTGTTTCTAATCAAGGGAATCAATTTTGGTAGATTTACATTGCATATGTTTCCTGGAATCATCATCTCATTCTTGGCGACACTCTGCTATATTCGTATCTATTATCGAGATATCGCTAAATTTGAATTTCAAGACTCAACGAACGATGATGGTACAAAGAGTGAGCGATGAACGAATTTATTTTTCCCTTCTCCCCCTTCTCTAATTAATTAATTTTTTTTTTCATCTCATCAAAATTTAGAGAATCAAAATGATGATTTTCAACAAAGTTATATGCAAACAAACTTTGCGATCGAAAGCGATGATTTCACCGAGAACAATAACTATCTTGATGATTCGGGATTCCAAAATCGTCTCTCAAAATATGAACATCAAGAGCAACAACAATCGAACGTTTTCGATGATAGAGTGAGCTTGGAAAGAGGTGAAATCAATCTGGCAATGACCACGATAGCCGATGAGGAGGAACAAACTAAATCAAGCTGTTCAAATATCGATAATCTTTCTTCAATCGATGATTCCTATCAAGAACATCTTTGGAACGAACGAAGAGTGTTTCGATCTTCCGATGGTAATTGAATAATAATTCTCTTTTTTATTTGATTGTTTGATTCTAAATAGATTGATTCGATTATCAATAGAGCTTAAACGAGAAATAGAAGTATGGAAACGTGCATGCAATTCTATCGTTGGCTATTCTCGAGATGAGAATTCTGTACGAGCAGTTTTGAATAGAAAAGTTGAAACACTCGAGACCATTTTACAACAACATTGTTATGAAACAGTTCCACCAGAAGATAATTATCGTTCGGTTTTAAATGAATTAGAACAAAAATACAAAATTCAAGATTGGCCTTTGCTAATCAAATCGATTATGGTCATGTCGATGGTGATCACATTGTTCTTTTTGCAAAGTATACCAAATCTTGATTTGAGTCTCGGTTGGATCGCTATATTCGGATCGATACTTTTACTTGTGCTATCCGATCGACACGAGCTAGAATCGATTCTTGGCCGAGTAGAATGGTCGACATTGATTTTTTTCGCAGCATTATTTGTGGTGATGGAAGCTTTAGCTGAATTAAAATTTCTTTGGTGGATCGGACAACTCACTCAAGATTTCATCAATTCCGTTCCAGAAGAATCTAGATTGATTGTAGCTATTTTGGTTTTTATTTGGATTTCCGCTTTATCATCTTCGTTCATCGACAATATCCCATTGACAACTGTGATGGTGAAAATAATCGAAGATCTTGCCGAGAACAATGAATTCAATATACCTTTGGTTCCATTGATCTATGCGTTAGCTTTTGGCGCTTGTCTTGGAGGCAACGGTACGTTGATTGGTGCCTCATCGAATGTGGTTTGTTCTGGTGTTGCAGAGCAACACGGCTATCGATTCACTTTTCTCGATTTTTTCAGGTAAAATTCGATTGGAATATTTAGAATTTTCTTTTTCTCTCTCACTCTCAATTTCATTTCTTTATTTTTTTCCCCCCACTTAAATTAATAGAATTGGATTCCCGATCATGCTGATGACTGTTGCGATTTCCACGGTTTATTTGATAATCTGTCATGTTGTATTCCAATGGAATTATTGATCTATTTTGTATCTTTTTTCGATTGATTTTGACGAACAAAATAATTTACAAAAAAAAAAAAAAAAAAAAAAAAAAAAATATTGAATTTCTTTTCTTATTTCATTAAATTTAATTTTCATTTCTTCTCGATCGAGAAAAATATTTTACCACTTCCATTGTATTGTATTCAAAAGCAATAGACACAGACACAGACACAGACACACTCACACACAAACAGCGAGAAAAAAAAATTGAAAAGATTTCGCTTTCAAAACGGCAATCATTATTTAGATTTTGATAAAAAGTATCTCATTTTGATAATAAATCAAATTTTAATATGTGAAAATTTTACATGGAATATTTTTAGTTTAGTTCAATTTAGTTTAGATCCGATTAGAAATTGATAGATCAGATCAGATCAGATCGAATAGATTCGAAAGTATTTGTTTGTTTGTAATCGAAAAGATATTTGAAATCAGATTGAAGGCGCTTGTGATTCAAGAAGACAAATAGATTTAAATATTCGATCCGTTATGAAACAAATGGATTGGAGGAGGGGGGAGAAAATTTCTTTAGAGCTTCGAATGGAATTGAACATCATCGAATGGAATCAATCGTATTGGATATCGGTGCCAATATTAATAAAAGTTTAGCAATAGAATCGAAATTGTAATAGTTACTGGATAGCGATAATAATTATTTCTTTTGATCCATTTCGTAATCAAAATTCTCTTCTCGAATGTTGATTTTTTTTTTCGTAGGATTTTTTGTTTAGGAAAATTTCAATTTTAATTGTTTTTTTTTCTTTCATTTTTTTTTTTTTTTTTGATCAAAAATCACAACAACAATGAACAAAGAATGGAATGGAATTCATTTGGAATCAAGTGTATATGGGTGTGTCTGTGTTGAAATTGTGTGTGTAATAGAGAGAGAGAGAGAGAGAGAGAGAGAGAGAGAGAGAGAGAGAGAGAGAGAAAGATGTGATTGTGTTAGCCATCGTGTGTTAGTACTTTTTCTTTTTCTTCCTTTTCCTTTTTCTTCCAAAAAAAAAAAACGAACGGAAACAGCATTAGAATTTTACATATTTTCAAAATAATCCACTCGTCGCATAGTGTTTCCTTTACGAATCTCTCTCAAAGTCTTGTACTTATCTCTTCCCATTTTGACGTTCTCTTGATGTAGCCTATCGATCGCAGTCACTTTAGTATCATCTTTGTTCTGTGCAAGATCTTTGCTCAATTGCTTTAATATCGAAGCGAAAAAAGAAAAAGAAAAAGAAGAAAAAAAATTAGATATATTTCGATAAGTGAAATGATTATTGGTAATCAAAAAAAAAAAAAAAAAAAAAAAATGCTATAAACCTTGAGCTGTTCTTGAAGATCTTTTTTCTTCGATACAGCAGTGGTACGATCCTCTTCCGGACGAGGCAAATTCATAGCACCATCGGTATCGCCATCAAAATGAACTTCGACTGTAGATGAGAAAAAAAAAATGAAATGAAATAAAATTGAAAATAAATCATCAAAGAGAGAGAGAGAGAGAGATTAAGATGCAATGCTCACCATCATCGCTAGTCAATTCATCATCATTCTCTTCATGATCGTTCTCGATTACATGATGATTTTGTGGTGTAGTTGTGGCCGCAACCAAATCTTCAACATTTTTAGCTTGACGTTTACGAGCTTCTTCAACTTCCACTTGCAAACGTTTCGTCTCTTCCTCTTTAGCTCGCACCTCCTCTTGAACACGTTCATATTCGGCTTGTTTTGCACGAACTTCCTCTTCTAATTTTTCACGCTCAGCTTGTTCCATCTGTTTCGATTCAGCCAATTTCGTATACAATTCTTCCAATTCTTTCTGTCTAGCTTCCATATCCTCTTTGGCGAGCTGAACCAAACGAAGCTGATCTTCTAAACGTCTGATGGTAGCTTGCGCTTCAAGAAGATCCCGTTGTCTTCGCTCGATCTCTTCTTGCATCTGTTTGATTCTATCTTTATATTCTTGTTGTTTCTTTTCAGCCATCTCACGTGCCTGTATCTCTTTCATTAGCTTATCTCTCTCTTGTTTTTTAGCCGATTTCTCTTCTCTAGCTTGAGCTTTCATCTGTTGCACTTCGATTGTGTCAGGCTTTCGTCTTCGCATATAGAGCTCATGATTGCCCATGCATAACGCCAAGATTCTCTTATTGATTCGAAGTCTTGGTGCGATGAAAACAAAATCCGGAGATTTTTTATCGATCGGTTTGATAACGAACCGTTTATCATTGAATGAAATGTTACGAATTTCACTCCACGGAAAGCCAATTTTTGGTGTGAGACGATTCTCTTTCTCGTAGATATTCAAACCGAGCGCATCGACACCTAACCATAGTTCAGTACCTTTTTTGTTTTTGATCTCAAAATAGTTAACACCATACATCTCTAAGTCTTGAGCTATTTTCAAATACTCCATCATTGCATCTTCTCTCGCCATACTTCGATGCTCTTGCCACCACTCAGTGATACGTTTCTCCCATTCTTCTCTAGTCAATTTATGTTGATCGGCAACACGTTGTGGTAATAATCGATCATTTTGTAAGCAACTTTTTTGATGAATCTCTGGATTATAATCACCATATTTAGCTTGTACCGCATACGAAGCCAAGAGAACACAAGTCTCTGGTGGACAATAGATCTCATCACTGAGAATGGAATTCTTAACTTGAAGATAAAATAGACGCTAGAAAACGAGAAGATATAGAAATCAATTAAAAGTCTATAAGAGATATTTCAATCAACAATACAAACCAATGTAATGTCTTGGATTATTTCTTCTTGTACCTCTTCCGGAAAGAATTTGGCACGAAACTTAAATTGAAGAGGATTGTCTTTTTTGACATCTTGACTCATAACTTTTTTGTTCAACTTCAACCAAGTTGGATAGCTTTTGGAATCGATATATTGGAGACCAAAAAACCAAATCTCTCGTAGACCGATAGTTTTGACAACTTGATCGAATAATTGTTTACCGGTGGTCGAAGGTTGAATTGCGAACTCCAATTCCGCATCCATTGTGGTAACACGGACATTGATCGAGCGAGGCATGTTTGTCGATTGATGTCTATCGCTTTTGAAATTTCAAACGAAAATTATTCAGCAAACGTTTCGGTGTTTCGATTTAGAACAGAACAAAACTATCGTAAAACCAAAAACTTCTTATGAGAAGGGCTCAATTTTCATCCACAGAATTCTGCATTAAGGAAGAGAGAGAGAGAGAGAAAAGAAACAATTAAAATGCTATTCATCAAAAAAATCGTAAGGTCTAGTTAGATGAGAGCATCTCATATCAAATCTCTCTATTGATCCTTTTGATTATGACTCAAAAGTGTGTAGACAGCTATATGAGGAATTTTTGAGCAAAGATTCCATAACTATCGAACAAACTACTAATCGATTGAGATTGAGACGAGAAAATATTTGAAACATTTGTAATGAAGAAAAAAAAACCAAAACCTAACTAAACTAAGCTACCACAACCATCATCATCACCACCACCACCACAACCATCAAAACTTGTCATAATTTATCCATAATCATTGTGATCATCACAATCGAGAAGACTAGCATAGATAGATAGATAGATAGATAGATAGAAAGAGAGAGAGAGAGAGAAGACAATCATCGTCATTACAATTATCGACATTCACAAACAAATACTGATATTTTCTCCAAATCCTCATCCTCATCTTTTTCATTTTCATCATAGATTCAACATCGTCGTCACACAATAATCGACTTCATTTTATGATGATGATGAGTGAGAGAGAGAGAGAGAGAGAGAGAGAGGAGAAGAAACCTCGGTTGAGAATGTTGTTATGGCAATCTCCAATCATCTAACATTATCTGATAGAGTACAACACTGGTGTTTGCGCTACAACATCGATCAACTAGGTGACGGATGGACTAGCCAGGTAGCAATATAAAAACGTCAGCTAAAGCTATGATAATCGATTTGGATGCTAAAGCGAACGATAGATTGAGAGAGAGAGAGAGAGAGAGAGAGAGGAAGTAGAAAAGCTATAAGCCATTTATTAAGATATGAAATCGATTCAATGATTTCGATTGTCATTGCTTTCAATTAGAGAGATAGAGAAAGAGAAAGAAATGATCAAAACCAAATACATATGTTTTCGATTCAAAAATCTCTAATCAAATTGATGATGGAAACCAGAATCTTTTTTTTTTTTTTTTTTTTGATTAGCTTCTAATCGATAGCAATGCAAAGATAGAGAGAGAGAGAGAGAGAGAGAGAGAGAGAGAGGCTAATTTATTGAATTCACACATTTGCGATTTAATAGTTTGGGCAAAAAAAAAAATGAAATAAAATTTCGATTTCCAACCGTCGATCAAATCCTGAGACTGGGGGGGGGGAGAATAACGGTTTAAGTTTAGATTTTTCAATCCGATTATGAAAAAATTTTTTTAAAGTGTTAAAAATATTTAAAAAAATAAAAAACATTTCTTAATTTAATGTTGCAAGATAGAAAGAAGATAGATAGAGAAATTTACCTAATTTTGTTTAAATCTAAGTATTTTTTTTTTCTCTCTCTCTCTCTCTCTTTTTGGTGATCAAAAATGTCAAAGAGAGAGAGAGAGAGAGAGAGAGAGAGAGAGAGAGAGAGAGAGAGAGAGAGAGACTAAATTGTCTGGTAATTGGGAACACACATACACAGACATTGGACAAGAGAGAAAAAATCACTCATTAAATCCAAATAAATCCAAATACATTGAGTGAACTGAAACAATAAAATCGAAAAAAAAACAAACGAGAGAGAGAGAGAGAGAGAGAGAGAGAGAGAGAGAGAGAGAGGAAAAAATCTTCTCCATCCGATTTATTTCCTCGAATCAAAACGAAATAAAACGAAATAAAAGTATTTGGGGGAAAAAAAATCTTCGAATCATTTGACAATCAAAAAAAAAAAAAAAACTAATGTCTCTATCTCTCTCTCTCTCTCTCTCGCTCTCTTTCTCCTATAGAGAAATCGTTTAGTAAACATCGAGAAACATCGACAAACAGCGATGAAAAATGTTTACTCTTCTAATCGAAATCTCAACCACACCTATTGAGATGAAGAGATGGATGGATGGATGGAACAGCGACAAAGACAACAAAAGCCAATCAAACCAGAGAATGGTAAAATAAAAAAAAGAGAGAAAAAGGAAAAACATCCATTTGTTCTCTCTCTCTCTCTCTCTCTCTCTAGCCAATATTTGTTCATCATAATTCATAATTCACATCTCTCAATCTTTTATGTGTGTGTGTGTGTGTGCCGAAATGATGATTGATTGTAATTATTAATATAATCATCATTACTGTTGTTATTATTATTATTATTATTACCTCCATTATTCATAGTTCTCATTGAGGGAACCTAGATTAGATGATTTGGTATATAGATGTGTATGCGTTTGAGTGAGAGAGAGAGAGAGAGAGAGAGAGAGAGAGAGAGAGAGAGAGAGAGAAGGAAGGAATGTCTATTCCAAACGATCGATTTGCGAAACGGAAATCATCGACAAAATCATCGGAACAATCAAAGTAGTAGAATATGACCTAATATAGCTAGGCTTTTGTTTGGATGAATTTTGATTTTGATTTTGATTTCGTAAAAAATATTTGTTTTTGGTTTTGATTGAGAGTGAAAGAAAAAAAAAAGACAAAAAGAAAAATAGAATAATAGAACAATTAATGTTTGGATTGTTTGTTTGATTTTAACCGCGTACCTAGAGATCATAGAGATTTGTATATTGATTCGATCGATTGAAAAGTTAATCAAATCTTAGAACTAATCTAAAAAAAAAAACTAATCAAAAGATGATTGAGATGAACGAACGAACAAAATAGTAAAGATTGTTAATTACCGAATTAAAAATTAATTAAACAATCTCAATCTCACCATCGCTAACAATCAGACCAGAGTTGAATTTAAAAAAAAATCGTTCTGATCAAGAAACACAAACATAAAAAAATCGATGAGATCCGAATCGATTCTAATCTCAAAGAGGTTTAACATTTTAGGTTCAGGTCGAACCAATTGGCTTCGGGCCTAGTTTCTGGCTTAGATTCAACTAACCAGATCTATCCATTGAGATATGTAATAATTTTGGTTGCGTATTCGCCAAAAAAAAAGTATTGCTTCCATCGGAAGAAGAAAATATCAACCAAAAATTGAACAAAATCTTATTTGAATTTTGCGGATAAATTGATCTTCTCAATGACTTCTAATTAAAGATTGATCTAATTGAAACAGAGAAAAATTTCTTATCACTCAATGTAGCAATCGAATCGGGGTTTTTTTTTTGATCTTAATAGATAGAGATTGATGAGATAGCTATCGATGTAATGATTACATTGTAATCTAAGAAAAGATTCAATCAATCTTTAAGAATCGTTTGAAATTGGAATTGGAATCGTTTTTTTTTTTTTTCAAAATCTATCTTTTTAAAATCTAAAAGAAAATTTTATAAATAGAAATCGCGACAAAAACTAGCTCAGTTATCGTTCAAATTCTAAAGTTATCGTATTGTTAACAATCTATCGTTCGATACTGTTATAGCTTGGATCTATCCAATGATCTAGCAATGATTTCGAAGATGATATTCAATCAAATCGATTTATGAGAGTGAGCGAAAAAAAAAATAAAAAAAATATTAATTAATAGCAATATAATAAGATACCAAAGAGAATTTTTTTTTTTCGGGGAAGGGCGGACTCGACGATTTCATTGATAGACAAAATTTTTTTTTTAATCTCACCTGCAACCTGCGATAATAATACCGGCCTAAACTTTAGACCCTAAAGTAGCAATTTTTTTCTCTCTCTCTCTCTCTCTCTCTCTCTCTCTCTCGCTCTTTCCAGACTTTTGATTTGATTTGATTCGATATTTTTTTTTCTTCATTTCTACAATAAAAACAAATTGAGTTTATTTTTCTATGTTTCATCGAAGAGTTTAAAGATTTGTCTAAGTTTTCTAGTGGTTGTCTAGGAGAGAGAGAGAGAGAGAGAGAGACAGGAAAAAAAAACTCCGACAAGCAAAAAGAGAGAGAGAGAGAGAGAGAGAGAACCCAATTAATCGATTTTTAAAGAAAAAATAAAGGAAATAATTTCAGAAAATAGAGAGAGAGAGAGAGAGAGAAAATGAATAAAAATCAAATTCAAAAATTTTAACGAAACGTTTGAATTCGACATAATTGTTGATTGACGAAGAAATTTCTATGATCCTAATACTAGTAATTTTTTGAGATTATTTCTTAAACCTAACCAAACAATCATAGCTATGCTAGTGATTTTCGGAATGGAGAATTTCCTCTCCACTTTCTTCTATCGCTAATCTTAAATCTTTAGATTTGAAAAAAAATAGAAAAAAAAACTAACTAAACCTTAAACTATTCGTTTCAAAGTTTAAAGCTTTTTAAAGCTTCAAAAACGAGAAATGAAAACACGCGATCAATACAAACATATCGGATCGAGAAACAATTCAACAATTATTTTCATTCTAATCCAATCAAAAGATGGATTTTTGATTAAGTTTTGAATTTTCCGAAAAAAATTGAAAAAATAAATTACAAAAAAAAAAAAAAGAAAATTTCAAAGAAAATCGATTGTTCGTAGAGAGAGAGAGAGAAAAGAAATTTTTTTTTGAATCGAAAATCTCCCCACCGCCATCCCCCAAATCTAATTGATGACAAATGAGTATTTGATTTTGGACCGTTTCGAATGTGATCGATGTATCTGTTCTATCCAAATTCTATCGGATTCGATCGATATCTTCGCTTCGAGAGGAAATTATTAAATTTCGCTAAATTTCTTCTCTTTGAAGTCTAAGATATTTTCATTTTCCTTTTTCTATTTTTCATTTTCGTTCAACAATTTTCAAATGAGGGATTAAAAATTCAAATAAATCAATGGATCAAATTTGATCCAATCAATCAATGATGGTATCTTTGAATTGAAAGCAAAAACAAATCGATGACTTGGCATGCTAAATTTTGATTGGATTCTCTCTCTCTCTCTCTCTCTCTATCTCTCTCGCGATTCGAGTAATCGGATTGTCTTTATCTCATTTTTGACATTTTTTTTCATTTGTCGCCATTTTTGATCATCCAATTCATTTGAAGCATCTTCGATTTGATTGATTTCAAAAAAAAAAAACCAAGCAAATATTAGGCTAAGAGACTAGTTCGATTAGCGATTAGTTTTTCATTCTCGTTGTAGATTTGATAGATTTCGTTTTTTTTTGAAAATTTCCCTTCAAAAAAAAAAAAAAAAATTAGCCTCAAGCCGTAGCTAAACTTCGAAGAGAAGATCGAATCTATTCATTAGTGTTAGTATTATCTCGAATGCGCTAGCGGAACAATGTTTTGTTGGTACATTTGTACCGAGAAAAACGTTTTTTTTTTCTCTCTCGTTCAGCCGAATTACTACGATCAAAAAATATCGAAACGATCCAACAACAAGTTTAAAAGAATCTAGATCCAAAATTTAACGAATGATATTCGATCGAAGATTTGTTGTGATTTGTAGAACATTAACTAGCAAGCATAGAAGAAAATTCAGAGGAAATTATTATTCCTTATTAGAGTTTGAAATCGATCCGATTGGATTCGATAATGGCGAGAAGTAAATTTTCACACACCAAGCTATAAGGAAAAAAAAGAAAGAAGAAAAGAAAAGAAATGAAAAGATATATTCGATTGGATGGGCAAATTTTTCCTACAATATTGGAAACAATTCTTGTGATTCAATCTCTCACTTCCTTGATCGATTTCTATCATCCAATCAAATCGAACAAACAATTTGATGATTCATTCGAATGTTCCAATGGAATAGATTCGAGATTTATTTTTTATTTTTATTTTTTTTCTTTCTTCCAAGCAAAAAAAAAACATCCATTTTTTTGATAGCAAAGTTTTCGAAATTCTCTCCAACTTCAATCGCAAAAAGAGAAAAATTTTGATCCCAAAATAGATCTCATCCGTTCTCGTAGCTCTTCAGAGTGACGAAAACCAAAACAGAAATCTCTTCCCAAGAGATTCAATGGAGTTTTTGTTTTCACAATCCAATGTTTAATAATCATAAAAGAGAGAGAGAGAGAGAGAGACACCGGATGTTTGTATAGATGCTTTTTTTAGAGACGATTTGAATTTGAAACAAATGTTCAATGTTATGGTGATGATTTCGATCAAAAATGATCGAATATGATTCATCAAAAAATCATCATCAAAAACAAACATAGAGATATCATAATTTGATGATAAAGATGAAGATGAAGAGAGGGAGAGAGAAAGAGAGATAGGAAGGATTGAGATCAAGAAAAGCATCACATAGATGGTCATAGAATCTCTCTCTCTCTCTCTCTCTCTCTCTCTCTCTCTCTCTCTCTCTCTCTCTCTCTCTCACACCGACACATTGACAAAGATTTGCAATTGAACTAGCAAATTGTAATGGAAATAGTTAGTTTTGATAGATCCACTCTCACTCTCTCTCTCTCTCTCTCTCTCTCTCTCTCTCTCTCTCTCTCTCTCTCTCTCTCTCTCTCTCTCTCTCTCTCTCTCTCTCTATCTAGCTCGATAACGGATCCAAAAATGATGAGATTAGTCATCGAATGTTACATTCTATTGTATCATTTTTGGAAAAGTATCTTCTTCATCTTCTCCATCTCCATTTTAATATTGTTTGTTCTCTATTCAATCATCAAGAAGATTGACGAAAAAGAAAAATTTACATCGATTCAATCAATTTCTTTTTTCTGTTTGTATTTTTATGGCTAAATTTTTCTGAAATTTTTCTCCTTCCCCTTCCTCGCTGTCTTGCTGTCTCTCTCTCTCTCTCTCTCTCTCTCTCTCTCTCTCTCTCTCTTTCAGCTTTCGCGGCCGCGAACAGAAATGGATTGTGAAAAGATTTCTAACGTAGAAAGATATCTAATTCTTTCGATAGAAGATTTCGAAATGAAAGAAGAAGGAAAAACATCATCATCAATCAAATTCGTTAGAGATTTCAACTTGCCTTATCGAATTAAAATTTTTCGATTTAAGATCGATGAGAACAAAAGAAAAAAATTAAACAAAAAATTTGATTCGATCTCGATTCTTGAAATGATTTTGTTTGATTTGAGAGAAAAAATTTTCAATTCATTTAAAGTTCGATCGGAAATAAGCTATCTCGATGAGTTAATCCATTAATTCTCAATTCTTTGGTGATCAAATTCAATCAAGAATTCGATCTAAGAATATATAGGAAAAAAAACAAAATCGTAAAGAAAAAGAATATCAATTACCGATAAGTTTAGAATGATCTTGAATCGCAATCTCAAATCTTTGAATCGATGAATGATTTCGAAACAAGCACCAAAATCAGCGATCAATCTCTTCTCACTTGGAGAATATTAGCGTTCTCTTCTCTTGAAAATTAAACACAGCTCAACATAAATATGAAACACAAAACACCAAAACAATATGGATAGATTTTGGAAATATCTCAAATGAAACAAAATTAAAAAAAAAAGCAGAAGAAGAAAAAATGTTTGATTTCGAGCCTAGACCAGAATTTAATCAATCATCAAAAACAACAACCACAAAAATAACATCGAACAGAAACAAACAAAAAAAAAACAAACAAACAAACGCACCACAGAAAATAATATTAATAGTAATAGTAATTGTAATAATAATAATAATAATAATGATGATGATGATGGTGGTGATGGTGATCAGAGAACCTAATCGAACCTAATCTCTTCAATGGGAGTCTTTTTCGATCTCTTCACAATGGTATGGTATGGTATGGTATGGTATAGTTTGGTTTGGTATGGCGAGACAAAAATTTTGATGCTGATGCTGATGTTGATTTTTATATTTCGACGACAACGACGACAACGGCGACAACGATGACGATGATGATGATGATGTGAATGATTTGAAGCGATTGTGGTGTGAGATAATAATTGATCGAAAAATTTTTTTTTTTTCTCCTAGCCCAAGATTGAAATTTTATCGATGCTCTCTTCAACAACAGTGTGGACGAGCAAAAAAAAAAGAAAGAGAGAGAGAGAGAGAGATGGGATCAATTATCAATGAATGAATGATAGAAGAGATTAGAATATAATCAGCATCGATTTCTCGATAACGAAATGGATGATTTAGCGAAATGAAATGGAAACTCTGTTTGGATGTTGGTGCTGGTGTTATCGGTGGTGATTGTTGATGGTATTGGTGGTGTTGGTTGTACGTGATTGGGTTGCGCGCGCTCACCGACAATCTAACGATCAACAACGATTGATAATGGATCTCCTTTTCTCTTCTCTCTCCAATGAATTTTTTTTTTTTTTTTTTTTTTGATATTTCGTCTGGAACAATAATAGGTTGAAAATTTTTCAGGTAAACAAGTAATAAAAAATGTAGCTATCAAAGTATTGCTTGGTTCAATTCATCGTTGTCATAGTTATTTATACTTGATTGTCTGGAAAATTTTCAAGTTTCTAGTGTTCCACACTGGAAAAAAAAAGATTTTGTAATGTGTGTGTGTGTGTGAGAGAGAGAGAGAGAAAGAGAGGAACCAATCAATAAAATGCAACAAGTAAAATCACTCATCAACAACAATCAAACAGACCACCACAACCAACAAGAGAGAGAGAGAGAAAGAGAGACGGAGAGAGAGAGAGTGAAAAATGCAAATGCAAACCTAACCGCGAACGAACCCGTGCGGTGTGGTGTGATCTGCAATCTATAACTAATTTTTATACGTTCTCTGGTGTGTCGCTATCTATGCTAGTCTCATGAAAAGAGAAAGTTTGTTCGAATCGGCACATCCTTTTCCTATCGTAATCCGCATGCAAAAAGAAAAAATCAACTTCAACAGGTTTCCCTTCTCTTCTCAATGTTCTCATCTACAAGTTCTCTCTATCTCGATAGCTCGCTCGGTATTTGATGTTAACCGTTCATGGATACTATTATGGAAAATGGCTAAAAAAATCGAAAAATTTGGATTTCGTTATCTAAGTAATAAACAGAGAGGGGAAGGGGAAAAGATTTCGGAAAATCTTTCTATTTTTTTTTCCAATTAGAAATGTTAAATAAATATTCGAAAGTGGCAATAAAAACTTTTCGTATTATAGGATTGCTTAAAAAAAAAAGAGAAGTGTCTGTGAGAGAAGAGTTCTTAAGTGAAAATTGTAATAGGTAATGAGAGAAAAAAAATCAATCAAAACGGAGAAAGAGAAACGTTGGATTGCATAAGATCGAGTCATCGAAATCTAAAAAGAAATTTGAAAGAAAAAAAAAATCTCCCTTCAATCGCTAACTATTCAGTTTTGCGAGCTTTCTATCTTCCGTAAGCAAAAGGCATTTTTTATGCATAAAAAAAAATAAAAACTAGACAAAAATCACAGAGATTCAGTTAGCTTCTGCTAATTTAATTGAGAAAGAAAATTAAAAAATTCAACAATGTACTCTGGATAAACTTAGTAGAACACTAAGCAAACAAGATTGAAACAAAAAATTATGGAAGAAAAAGTAAAAAATAAATATAAAAATTAACATTTTTTTTCGAATTTTGCATCGAAATTGAATCGAAATTCAAATAAAACAATTTGATCGATTTGAACATTGAGAAAAATTGTGTTATTTGATTGAAGATTCATTCAACGGATGAGCTAGGATTATTTTGTGGTAAAGGCTCAAGAAAATCATTCGCGATGATCCGATCGATATTGATAAAAAGTTCATCTAATGAACAACCACCTCCTGTATTGTTTGATGATTTTGATCGCTTCGAAGACGATTGCTCATTTGAAAAAAAAGTTTCATTAGCTGAAAAACTTTTTTTACGATTGGCATTTTTTCGCAATTTGCTTCGAGAATTGGAAAAATTCACAGCATTAGGCAACGAATCTCGATCAATTTTGATTGATCTCTCAGCTTTCGATTCGATGAAGGAATTCTGTTTTGTTCTCGCGTAGAGAGACAAAAAAAATGAATGAAGATCGTGTATAGAATGGATCGATGAAATCGTCAATAATGGACTTGTTGTTGACAAGCCTTTGGTCGAATATGATGGCATCGTATCCTAGAAACAACAAAATCAAACCGTTAAACAAAAACACACAAAATAAAATAGTCCAACCGTTAAATAGTTCAGTAATTGATTGATTAAGATGATATGAGGAATGAAAGTAGTCGTTGTGGCTGTAATTTCTTTATGATTTGTATTATTTGCAGGAGTAGAGTTCAAATTGATAGGCAAAGATTGAGGAGCTCCTGTGGAGTTACTATCATAATTGGAAGTTAAACTGGTGGTCTCAGAATTACATTTGAAATCATTAGTCCGAGGCAAATTTATATCAAGATTGAGAGATGAAGGCTGATCATTTAATGAGTCAATGCAGCTAGCGAATTGACAATTATCGATCATTGAAGATTGCCGGTTGGATGAATTAATTTCATAGAAAGGACTTAACCATTCGTTGATTTCGGAATCCAAATCAGCATCGCTAACAAAAGTCCATTTATGGAGCTGAAATTGAGGCAAAATATCGGAGGGAAGTAATAAAGCTAAATCTAAAAGCTTGCAAGCATTCAAAAACAATTGTAATTGTGATGATGGAATTTTGGGGTCTAATTTGCTAGAACGAAGAACATTGTGAGTTAGTGAATGTCTTCCAGGAGATGATTTATGGCAATCAAAATAAGACGATGACACTATTGTTGGAGCTGAATCACTGGGCGATAAATGAGCTGAAATGTTCGTATCACTGAATTTCAAATTCGAAAATCGAAAGGGTTTCTAGTTAGAAAAGCTATAAGAAATGATTCAAGAGACTTACTTCCGTTCGTCACGAACTGCTTTCAATAAGGCTTGTTCGATGGTCAAAAATACTTGAAACTAGAAAAAATTCAGAATAAAAGTGACTGCATTCGATTTTGAGAATAATATTTTACCATTTCAGTGTAGATGAATGGCCAAAGAGAGGCTAAATAGTGTGGAGACATTCTTAAAAGAATGACTCTAAAAGCTAAAAGAATTTGTGATTGTAATAACGCTTGAGAATGCGATTGTGTTGTCTGGGCGACATTCTGTTGTTGCGAAGTTCGGTGGATTTCAATCAATTTTTCTTGAATTTCAGCCATGTATTTCTGGTATTGATCTTTTTCCGAGCAAAACAAAATAAAAGCTAATCGTTTGACCAGCTGTGCTTTCGGTTCTGTGTCTTGGTCTTTGACTGATAATGGAACAAAAATTTTAAATGTCACCGAAGGACTTTGTGCGACCGACATTCGTTGTAGAAACTCTCTGAAGGTATTTTTATCATGAGTCATCAAATGGTCAATGATAGTGCGCCAAGATTGAAAACATTCTGGTGGCATTTGGAAAAAAGAAGAGTCGAGAAGAAGTTCCAACGATTCACGACGCCAAGCTTTCCGTGTGTATTGATAGCCAGAGATTGATGCTAATAGACGGGAGCATGCATCGAAACAAGGTAAATTGTAAGGACTATGAGATTTAAGATAAGGAATCACATGTGACATCAGATTGGTGATCAAAGGGATCATTTTTTCTTTCTCTTCACTTGCGTAGACTACATCCAATATTGGTGCCGCAAACTAGAAGAAAATTTAATCTTAACTAAGAACTAAAATTATCAGATCAATCAATACCTCCGCCATGGCATACAAAGCTTTGATGCAGAAATAACTGTAAAATGAATTTTGAGATGCAGTCGCTAAATCGCTGAGACCAGAATTTGCATTCGAATTCAAAGAGAGAGATGAAAAATCGAAATTGAATAGTCCAAACAAAAGATTTTCACTAGAGTTTTCTGTTTTTTGACGGCCACTAGACTTAATTGAAGCACGAAACATTCCCCGTTTCAAGCTTGATGTGGAGGAATTTTGATTATTTTCTGGAACAATGATAACCGGTGTAGTCTCTTCCGATGATACCGGAGATGTTCGAGTTTGATTTTTAACATAATCATGGTTTGTAATAGGTATGACTTCAAAGTTTCGACGGAATGTCCAAAATTTTGACGACAACAATCTGCCACCAGCTACACTGATACTAGAATCAATCAATCTTTGCGCAACATCTTGAAGCTCTTTTTGAGCACGACGATCCTCAACGAACGGCGCGGTGATAACAAATTCATGCATAATACCGAGCAAATAAATATTGATCAATGGTTGAAAATTGATCTGGACTGATTGTGATGGAATTGGTCGTTGGGGATTTTTAGTTCCACGCGGCCAAAATGTTTCGTACGGAACAGATGCAGAAAGATTGAGAGAATGACAATCTTTGATTAATGCTAACATCGATCGCCAGGATTTCAAGAGTGTTTCGCCATCACAAGTTCGAACGTATCCCAGAAAAAATTCTAGCAATGATGTTTCGATTAGGAAAATATTATCAAAAGGATTAGATGTGAACGAATGTAAAGTGGATTCAACTTCGGCTGTTATACTTGTTGACGTATTAGAACTATTGTTTATCGAAGATGAAGGTTTCATAATAGCTCGAACAATTTGTATTAAATATTCGAGATTGAGAATAGGTGACAGTGATCCAATCATTTGAATTAGTTTTTGCTGCTTAGGTGTGACAGGTGCAACAACGACATCAATCGCATCGATCAACAACGAATCAGATTCTGATTTAATGCCTCGACTGCTTGATGAACGATCTCTTAAATCATGCCAAACTCTTGCGACAGATTTGAGCAAATAGATTCCATTTGAAACGGTCAAGATGCTCAGGATAGTGGAAATGGATTGTTGAATCATAATTGATGAGCCAGCTATATACCAACCAGTGAAAACTGATGAGGACCAACCAGAACTACAATTTGATTGATAATGGCGTAGAAGAGAATTTTTGTTCCGATTTTTGCATTTTTTATTATCAGCATCATTCCAAGATACAACTGAACGAGATTGATTTAGTCTCACGTTGGGATGACAACAAGCAGTTAATTCATTTTGATGACCAAAACCAAAATTATCATCGCGAGAAACCATGGTGCACCACACTTCGAACAAAGCTGTTATGACTCGATTCAAATTACCATAACCCAAAATTCGTTGTCTAGTGAGAAAAAGATTATTCGATAATGTGTCTTGCTGTTGAACAGTGATCGAATCAGTAGAATCTGAGTTATGACTATTTGAAGCGGTATTGCTAGAGCTCGAGGAACTTGAACCTGTCAATGCAGTAATAACCAAAATGTTCTGGAATATCGAAGATATGGTTTGAATGGCTCCAGAAGAGCCGTTACTTGATACAGAAGATGATCCATTTTTGTTAAAGAACCAAGAATCAGATCCGGGATGACTTTCGGCATTGAATTGATTCCTTTTTCTATGATTCGAAATCAAGCCAAATATTTGATTGATCTCGTTTTCATTTTCTTCTGCGATCTCATTGAGAACAGGAGCCAAAATGTCATATTGACTACGCTCCAGCAAGCAATAGCTAAAAATCATTGCGATTCCTCGTAAAGTATTCAAAAAGTGTTTAAAAGTGAGTCTTGTGGGATTTCGATTGTGGTTGAAAATAGCCGATGAAGATATTTGATCAATTTCAATGCAAAATAAGTTCAAATTTTTGCACAATTGATGTACTGCAGTTAGGACAAGCCGAGGCATGAAACGACCTGCATAAAGAAGAGAAGATTCTATGAAAGAAATCCATTCACATTGAATATAATGACGGTAGGTTTGCTTCAAAGCGAAATGAACTGCACTGTTCAGTAGAGGCTGTCCCGCTAGCGGAAGATCTGGATCAAAGCTCATCTCGTTCATATTAGTAACAGGGATTCGATGAAGAACACCAACAACATTTTCTGAGGATTTATTCTCATCCAAAACATTGTGTATTCGATATTCTAAAATCATGACTTGTTCAAATAATTTTAGCAGAGCTTTTTCGGTCGAATCATGAATATAGTTGACGTGATCTGTAGAGATGAATTGTTGCGATTTTTCTTCATTAGATTGCCTAATATCACAATTATTATAATCAAAAATTTCTTTCACAAAAGTTTCATTGATATCGTCGGATTTCAATTCTTCTGTATTAGGGAATAAATAATTCTCAGTCTTTGATTTGGTTTCACTCAACCCAAAATCATTGTTGGGTCCTGATCTGTCAGCAGGGAGGTTATACATTTGTTCACAATACCATACAGAGCTGACCAAACATTCCAAGACTAGTTTTTGAACTTCCAATTTTTTCATCAATTCTTTTAGATAATGAGCGAACGATTTCGATTGACTTGAACAAAGTAGAGAGTCAGTTTGCTGTCGTTTTTGAGAATTGCTATTTTGATGTCGCGATACTCTACCAGTTTGGATTTCGATCATTTGAGATAAATGATAGAAAATAATTCTTAGAGTTTGACAAGCTAAAAGACGAACTTTTTGATTGCCTTGAATTGCTTCTGATTCTATAAAAGGGTTTGCAGAAGTGGAAAAAAAATTGTTCGAAATTGCAAAATCTTTTGGATTGGAATCAGATCTTCGATTAGAGCTAAGGGTCTCAGTTGGACCACTCGGATAATAACTTCTTAAATATTGCAAGCAGATATAGACGATTATTTCAAGAGAGGTAATATTCTCATCAAAAGAGAGCATATTTTTTTTAAATGTTCGCGAACGATTGGTTTGAGACTGGTTGCTGGAATCAAAATTATTCTTGTAATTAGAATCGAATCCATATCCGTTGTTTGAATTTAAATGTTTTTGATAGAGATTATATATTTGAGCTGAACGAGAACCATCGAAAACTAAACCATTGTGATTAATTGAGAACAAATTAGCAGTGGACATTGCATAAAGTACTCTTGCTGGCCAAGTTTCAATCATATTGATGATGCTATCAAGAGCGTAAGAAGTTCGAGAAGAATCGTATCGACGTCCATAAAGTAAAATATTTTCATGCATTTGGGCTAAATTGAGTTTTTTGTTTTTTTCGGTTCCTTTTTTGACTTGAGGTTGTGATATACTCTCAACATTTTCATTATCACTCGAAGTAAAATATGCCGTTCCAGGAAAATGTTTTTTTCTTGCATTCATTGATCGACTATTAGAAGGATTTTCATTTTCGATCGTATTTTGCGGAGCATGAGGATCAAACTCTAAAAGAATTTCTTTCAAAATATCATCGACAATATTTCTACAAACTGATTGAACTTCATCGGGGAAACCTTCAATCGGAATAGCTTTGCTTTCATTTGGATCATTAAGATCGAGTCCAACTTTTTGATAATCAACATAATCAGTAGGCCAAGCGATTCGCTTTCTCCCAATGTGATAAATTACAGAACCTAAATTTAAAATAGAATTAAAATAATTTCATCGATCTAAAAAATAAAACGCTGACCGTTTGGTGAATTAATAGCGTAAACTTTTAAACTTGATACATTGGAATTAGATTGAAGTTTGTGGTGATCGAAATTTTTTTCCATTTCACAATACTCCTCAATATTTCTACAATCTTCATTGATGGCGTGAATGTCTGCATTCTTTATCGACAGCCTAGAGGTATTTGGATGTAACAGAATGAATAATAATGGTTCGATGAGTCTATCGATGTCTGTTTTAGTGGAAAACAAAGCTGTTTGATAAAAATCTGATGGGTTTTGGAACTCGGATGTAACTCCTAGCCCATTAGGATTGATAAACATTAGATTTTGGGTGCCAAAAATGCTGGAAGTTTTAATACATCGTAGAAGCCAATCAATTGAGGTTGAATATTGATCACTGAACATTCTTCGATGAGAAATTGCATCTAAAATGATAAAAACTGGCCGATCAAAATGACGTTTCAGACTACTGCAAAGAGCGATAGGTGAAATTGGGCAAGTAGCTCGGAGTAAACGATAAAGATCCGAATCTTTCATTACTTGAGCGACGCTCATCAATTGATTGGAGTCGATATTTCCGGAAGCGATTTCAAATTCGATCTGTAATAACATTCTATTAGAGCCACCTTGATTAATTTCATGAATTGCATCACAATCAGTTAAAGTCATGTTCAAATCAGCATTACTATCGCTGAATTTGGCAGCAGAAGATAGTGATACAACTACTAAAGCTAATCGTTCGGAAATAAAGCGGATATCTTTCAAAATAGAGAACAGTAAACCGAATTTTGAGCGAGCAGCGTGGATCGAATCAATATTGTTGCGTTTGTTGGCGTTATTTTGAATGGATTGAGCAACGTTAAATATTTGACTTAAATGCTCTGAATTATAACTAGATCGAAATCCACAATAACTTCCACCGATCATTTCATCACAGATTACCACTTCACAGATTGATTCATCTATCGAGACTGAGTGTAGCTGCTGTAAAAGAGCTGCTGTGCTATGATGCAGGAGAAAATCTTCATCAGATAGATTGGACCAAAGACCGCTGGCGACTAATTTGAACCAAAACGTTGACTCATAAACATGCTGTAACATTCTAGGATGAACGATTGGAAAAAAATTCAATCGGCGAGCGGCGAAAGAATCCGGAAACAAATCAAATGAAGCCATATCAATGTAAGAAGGAATTTGAAACTCTTCGTCCGCTTTCATAACGTTATTTAGAATCGAAATCATATCAGGCTGTGCAGTTACATAGGCTCTGGTCATAGTCATCAAATCCAGAAGTGTGGTTAAAGATGTGTAGGCTATATGACGTGTTTCGCAACAAATTAAGGGTTGACAATCATCGATTCGTTTATGATGGGACCGGGTACAAGATGAGAGCCCGTTCACCGATAAAATCATGAGATAGACAAACCAACGGACTTGATCTAAAGAATCGCATTCAGAATCGAAATTTTTCTCATCACGTTTTTTGAGAAGCAACGCAGGCGATGAAAGTAAGGGAATCGTAGCAACTTCAAAAACTAATTCACATAACAATTGATAGATGGGCAGTAGACGATGTCGTAATTCAACAGAAGGTAATCCATTGATTATGGATGTGAAAAAATTCAAATCAATGGTTTGTCCTTCTAAAGAATTTTGACACGAATTATTTTGAAAAAAAAACTCTTTCCTGTTACAATACAGAATTTGTCTATAAAAATCTAAAATAGAGGATTTTGAACTTTTTTCTTTTCCTTCAATGTTTTTTCTCTTGACTAATATTTTTTCAACGAATGTTGAGAAAAAATCAAGAATGCCATCGACAACGGTCTCGATTTTCAAATCTCCTCGCAATTCTAGATCGTAACTTAGTTCTTCACATTCAAAAGAGTCATTTTGATGAGATTGTATCTCATCAATAGTACAATCATCTTCATTCTCTTCTCGGACAAGTTCCAATTGTTTATCACCATGCTTCGAAGAAGATGAAACAGTCGACATTGATCGAATTCTATTGTAAGAATGTTTTTGATTGCAAAAAGTTTTGAACCAGTTGGCTAAACTCATTCGATTTGATTGTCTAAGATGATCTGGATTTTCGAATTCATTTTTGATCTTTGTCTCTGCAACACAGTGCTTGAACTTAGTAAAAAACGTTTGCATTATGGCAGGCTTCAATCTCGAACAGAGAGACAAACACATTTCGATCGAAGCTCTAAAATCGATTCTAGTGAAAGACTTTGCACTCCTACACATAAGTTCTAGAACGTGAACCAGAAAATTGGTGAGAAAATCATAATTCATACTGTCGGCTGACAATGGTTCCAAAGCTGAACATCGATTCATCGAAGCTGAAACAGAATCGCTGCTCATTAAATTATCCTCAAAGGTTCGAGAATCATTCGAATGGAAATCGCTGTTGTGTCGGTTATGATGATATGGATGCGAATCTCCAAGAGTGAAACGAACTAAAGTGCAAGCTTCTAAGACTGTTATGGAATTAGTCCCCACCGATTGTACAGGACTGTTATAAGTCAAAGTTTGTCCACACTGTCGGCAACGATTAGTTAAAGATTCGAGAAGTTTGTTCTTCAAAATGTAGGCCAAATAATCTTTAGCAGAATCACTTTCAATATCTATCTCATTTGGTGACTGCACTCGTGGTGAAATGATCGAAGTTGAATTGATCGAGGATACAGATGAAGATGAAGAGCTTGAACAATAAAAGAATGGTGAAATGTAATTCGAAGGATTTTGAATGAATTCATTGACCATGGATGAAGCTAAAGTTCGAATCCAGTTGAGTGAGAAAGTTTGAGAGACCGTATCAGTTTCGATGTCAGATTCGACATCTAATTCATCACACTCTTCATCGATATCATCATCATCGTAGTAGTTATCAGAAAGATCGCTATGATAGTCATCATGAGAAGTTTCATCATCTTCATTTTCATCATTTTCTTCATCTTCTTCATCACCTTCAACATCCACATTTTGATCATCATCATCTTCTTCTTCGTCTTCAGAATCGGTATCACCATCGCAATGAATATTATTTTTCAATCGAATGCTCCGTTTCGATTTGATCGATGTTTTTACTATGATATTGAGAAATTTTTTCAAAGCAATAGCTTCTTCTGCTGCAGACTGAAAAATTAGAGCCAATTTCGACCAAATAAAATCCACTCCGACGTTTGTGAACAATAGATGCATCACACAATCTAATTCTTTTAGAAGCTCTTCGCGTTGCTCTTTACTCAATTGTTGATAATATGGATTCCAATAGTAATGCTGATGAGGTAAAATGAAAACAGTATCATCACATTTAGGAATTTTTCTAGAATCTTGTGTGACTCGATGTATATCCATCAAATGACTAGAATCTTCAGTTTTCTCTTCACCGGATGCTGAAGATGGAGAAATATTTGAACGAGCTCTTGATGTTTGTGAAAGACCGTCAGAAATAGATTTGGTCAAAATTTTCTTTTTGGCAAACTTTTCTTCTTTCAGTTTCAAATTCGGATTCATTTTCAACCTCAATTGTTTGATCATGAATGATTTCATTGCATTTTTCATTCGAGTGGAACCAGATCTAAAACTCGATCGATTGGAATTTTTAGAGTTGGTATTATTATTACTGATTCCTAATGGAAACGGAAGTCTATTGAATTTGTCTCGAACATTTTGTCGAAGATTTCGAAACAAATTCATATTACGTTTGATTCGCAACGAAACAGTCGCTTCATCTTCAGCCGGGAAAGAATCACCCAAATTCTTTTTTGAGTTTGAAATTTTTTGAAATTTTCCACCAAATTTTCTAGAATTTTTATTAGATTGTGCATTATTTTTAGATTTTTTGCACACTTCTTGATTCGATTTTTCAACACTTCGATTATCACCCTTTTCAAGCTTATTCACGCCTATCCCAGAAAGCAGCGATGCCACTGTGGAGTTTCCATCACTGATTGCTATTTTGATATCAGATTGTAAATTCGCATTTTGACTGTTGACTTCATCTTGACTGAGAGCTTCTGCATCTTGGTTGCTTTTTTTAGGTTGAGACTTGATTCGAATTTTATTTTCATGCTTAGTGGATGCAATTAGAGAACTAGACGATAAAGTTGTAGATGAATCATTCAAATTCGAAGAAGTTTGCACGGGTGAATGAAAAAATTTTGATTTACGTGATTCAACAACAATTGTGGGCGGTGGAACAATGTTAGTCAGAAGTTCGAACTCGTGAAACAATCCTCTGAAAAATAGAAAAAAAATTATCGACTATCATCATATGATGGGCAGTTATTTATTGCCTTAAAATATCAACACAAAGTGTATCGAGAATCGGTATAGCGATTTCTGTTTGATCCATGATACAATTCAACAAACGATAGGGCCAAAATGTTGACATTGATGAATAGGATTCTCCGTTAGCGTGAAGAGACATAGAGAGATACGATGGTCTTGAAGAATTTCCGTGCAAAGAATTGGTTCGATATGATGAGTATGAATGAGAATGCAGATGCAATAAAGAGGACGTTGATGTAGATGGAGAAGATTGAGCTGAAGCAGCTTGATTCCCATACGCGGGTATACATGGTAATGTGAATGAGAGAAATGAATTTGTCAATGCTGTTGGTGGAAGTATTGAACTAATAGCTTTCAATGGATTCTACAATATTAGACAATAATAAAAAGGCAATCATTATTCAAATATTGATAATTTTATCAATTTATTTGATCAAATTCAATGATACCGTTATGCATCGTTTGTAAGCTTCAATCACGAGACTTCGAGAGTATGTCTCAAAATAAATTGTTTTCTTGCGCTTCAATTTAAGTTCAGCAGATGTGAAAGAGCTCGCTGAAGAATTCGCCTTCGAAGAGCGAGGAAGAGTGTTCGAAGAATAAGATTTCAGTCCAGTTGCCGACAATTGATCCTGCTGAGCATTCGTGGATGCAACAGTCGAAGAACTCGAGCTTGGCGTTACGTCTGATCCGAAAAACCAAGCAGTTAGTCGGCGATTCAATGAGAGATCTCTACGTAAAAGTACGGTCAATGAAGCCGTTATTATCACAACAAGTTCAGAGCGTTTGAAAAATTTTCTATCAATGACTGAATTATCTGTAGAGTCTACGGTCACTTTTGATTTGCTAGGTGAAAGAGGTGATTTAGAAGCATCGGCAGACGACGGATTTGAAGAAGATCCATTGTTTAACGACATTGCTTGTTGCATTTCGTTCATCACATAAATATGCATCGGAAAAACAGTAATTAAAAGATCGAGAATGGCGCGTTGTACAAGAATATGAGCATCTAGTAAAGCTGAACAAATTGCACGAACTAATGTTGGCATACAAAGGCCGAGGATATGGGCTTGATCATTGAGCGATCTCTTTTTATTGAAATGCATCAAAACAAATGTGACTGCTTGTAATCGAATTGAAGAATTTTGTAAAATGCATCGCCAAAGAGCTCCGTAAAAATAAGGTAAACCGACGCTTGATGCAACATTCAACAAAAGAGAATCGGTTCGCTTGAATGATTCTGATCCTTCTTCATAGCAGGGCAGTAAACTTATAAGAAATCCGTCTAACGCTAATTTAAGACGATCTCCTAATGGTAGAAGATGCCTCTCATAGAGATCCAAAACTGATGGGCGAACATTTATTGCAGCATAACCCAATAACGGAAACAGCCCATTGGAATAAATGGTAAGATCGGCGAGCAGTTGTTCTTTGCCCAAGCAATTAAATATCAAGTGATAAGTTTCTAATGCTTTTAGATGGACACCAGAAGGCAACAATGGATGCATACATTGTGCTAAACGTTGGCCCACTGTCGATCTTCTGGGTATCCTACAGAATCGGCTATTGTTAGTCAATACCTGAAATCGTAAAACAATCATTGTAGAAAATATTTGTCACAAAATGAAGTTTTTTCAGTTCTCACTCTATTTAATTTCCCTAAGGCATTAACCAAATCGGCCCATTCGGAAGTGTATTCGAAGCTTTTCAGAGCTTTATCAATCGCTAAAGCGTATTGCCGGTATTTATTATCACTATTCATCAATTCTTGATCGCTGAAATCATAGAAATCTAATCTTTGAATCGCTCGGTCGTTCGCAGCCATTTGATTTATCGTGTTTGCGGAAGAGTTTTGATAGGCACCTGTGACGTTTGATTGTGTGTGAAAGTCTCGATTTGAGTTTGATTGATCACGATTTTGAATGGACATTTTATAGTTTCCCTTTTTTCTGGATTCCCTTCTCAAAACAAACTTGTTGATTCAAAATATGTTGAATTTGAGTTCGATGCGAAACAAAATCAATGTAAACCTTGAAATAGAGAGAAAACAAATTAAAACAAAACGAGAAAAAGATAAAAGACTAAATAGGACTATATTGAGCGTAATACACAAGTAACATTAACTGTTAGCGACCAAACAAACAAAACAGCAAGAAGAATGGAATAGAAACTGAACAACATATGTAGAATACAGAAACAGAGCCAAACATTGGATTTTTTTTCAATAGATTAGCTTCATTTTTTATGCCGAATGTTCACCGTTATCATAAAAAGGGTTTGAGATTAGAACAAAAAAGAGAAAGACAAAAGTAAACGAGTAAAGGGAGACTTGTTTTTTTCAACTATCACTACTTTTTCGGAAATTTTCGTTGAGAATTATTTATCATAATATAAATATCAAATTGGTTTTTCGAAAGCGACCCTTATTTTTCAGAAAAGGATAGCTTTGATTCGGCTTTACATTCGAGGCGAATTCCTCAACTATTCAAATGTTTTCATGAATTGAAGGTAGATAGGCTTGATAAGTGAAGAGATAAGTGAAATTCGAGACTGAGTGAATATGAGATCTTGAAAAAAATCCGATCGAAAATGGAATATTACAATATGGATTAAAAGTTTTTTGCTCCATCTTAGATGGAGATTAGACAGTTTTGATGCTCTCGATTCAAAGGAATTTCATCGGCTCAAAATCAATTCATTTGATTAAAGTAGTTCTCAAAAGCTTGTAGAGTTTCCAAAATTCTCACTGTGTTGTTCCATTCAGTTTTGATTTCATTGAAATGATTTAGGTAAATCAATAAAACAATCAATCTGATGTCAAAATTTTCCAAATTATCAGAAAAATTTAAAAGTAAATATAAGATAACAAGCATCTTGAGAGTAAGCAATCGGTGAATTGTCAAAATCCAGACATACTATGGAATTTCGTCATGAAATTGAGATTTCAGCAGAAAAGTAATTAAGCAAGTAAATTTCTAAACATTTTCAAGAATAAAATTGTACAAATACAAAATTTACATGGTCAGAAAATCTAAATGGAAAAAATTGTGATTGTCAAATGATTAAATCAATCCCATCTAAAACAAGAGCTTTCAGGACAAAGAATGATGTTTTTGTATTAATTAGTCTCCTATAAGATCGGATTTGTTGTTTTGAGAGGAAAAAAATCTCTATACGTAATAAATTGGTTGCCATAGATATTAGGAAAGGATTACAAGCTAATGCAGAGAGGTAAGTTGATCGATTCTTTTGAAGATTGTTTTGTTTCGGACGTACAAAACAGAATAAAAAACTTAATAAACTGTTTGTTAATCTCATAAATTAAAGCGAAAAGCAAGCAATCTATATCGATCGAATGACAATTAACTTCAGATGTGGAAAATATTCATAAGCGACTAGATCCTTAACATTTGAGTAGTAAATTCAGAAATTGAATAGATGGGTAATGGAAATCTCAGTATGAGACATTTGAATAAAGTGTATGCATTTAAAATATCGATTTTTTTAAGGAAATCAAAATCTAAATTGAATTTTCAAAAGAGAAGAAAAACATAACTTACGTTTACGTTTGACAATTAAAATGAAATAATTATGACTTTTTATGCTTGACAATATATTCGAAAAAAAAATCGTTGAGAGTGAAAAACAAATAAGCTGATTGGTTTTTGATTTCGAATTGAAGAAAATGAAAATTTTTAAAATTTTCAAAATGATCAACAAATTTCATGGCTGATTGAATTTTCTTTGAAAAACTTTATAGAAGAGAGAGAAAGAGATAGAGATAGAGAACGAGTAAAATATGATTAGAATATCATTTTTTTTCTTGCTCTAAAATATTCAAAATATTTTGTTTTCCCTCTCAATCGGATGATTTAAACCTAGAGAACTGGCTTTGATATATACCGAAATCACTAAATAATGTGATCATTTTTTTTGAATTTCGAATTGCCATAAACGAATCATATGAAAGACAAGAATGGAATTTTCGTTGATTTTAATTCTCGATCGAATGCAAGTGAAATTTTTCTGATCTTCAATTCGGCTATGATCGAATAATCTATCAAAGAGCGATTCAATTTTTCTCACAGATTCAGTCTGGTTCGTTTTCTTTAGAATCACAACCAAGACGAAAGAATGTTGAGAGAAGAAAACGATGATGATGATGATGATGATGATGATGATTTTGAATTGAAAATTTCCAACTATATTCTTCAAATTTAGACTCGAAGAATTATTCGAAGTTTTGTTTTGTTTTTAAAATTTTCGAAAATTCAATCAATATGTTCGATACGAGATTTGGCAAGCGAATTTCCATCAAACACTTTTCATCCAATAGGGATTGATTCGGCACGATCGAAAATTCGATTTGAAATTCATTCGATAGAGATGTTTCAAAAAAAAAAAAAAAAAAATTCCGAACATTTTCACTCTAATCTCTTTCAATAATCGAGACAAATACGAAGTGATGGAATTCAGGGAATTTAGAATCCAATTAAAATTTTACGCAATCATTACGCTAGGGAAAAAGGCTCTTGAATCGATGATTGTGATGATTTCTTTTTTTTTTTTTTTTGATTTGTTTCTATTTTTTCTTTTTTTTTTTTTTTTGCCAAGGAATCGAAAAACGACAAAAAATATCACAAAATCAACAGTCAATGCGATAGAGGTCCAATCGAATCTAAATTGAACGAGAAAAAAAATAAAAGAATGAAATTAAAAAAAAAAATATATTCGAATTCGAATGAAAAAAAAACAACAACAACAATAACAATAATAATAATAATAATAATCAGTTTAGGGATTCTCTCTTAAAGCATCCAACACAATTGAATTGAAACCTAACCTTTATTATTTATTTATTTTTTTTTAATTTATTTATTTTTTTCTTTTTCTTTTTCGTTTTGTTTCTCGTTGGTTTTTTTTTGTCATCGAATAAAATTGAATTGCGTTTCTTTTTTCTCTCTCTCTCTCTCTCTCTCTCTCTCTCTCCTTCTGTTGTTGTTGTTGTTGGTGGTGGTGATTTGATCAAATGTTTTTCATTTTTTTTTTTTTTTTTTGATGACAACACATCAACAGCAGTAATACAAACATAAACACAGAAATTTACACAGCATACACCACCACCTTCACTACTACACTGCAACACTGCCACCAATGTTTGTGAAGTGAAACGTATCCTGTTCTGTTCTGTTCTGTCTGTGTGTGTGTGTGTGTGTGTGTGTTTGTATGTATGTATGTTTCGAATCGAATTAAAGTTGAGGAAAAAATTTTGATCACAAAATTACCAAAGTAGAGAGTGGAAAGAGATTCCATTGAAAGTTGTCAGAATTTTTTTCCTCCCTTAATTCTTCAACAATTACTAGTTTCAAATTCTCTTATTTTCTTTCTCTCTCTCTCTCTCTCACACACACACTCACTTCCTTTCCCAATCATAGAGATTTTCTTTTCGAAAGTAGCGATTATCCGAGAATTTATTTTCGAAACATTTGGTTTCGAAATGAATCAATCGATAAATAATAGTTAAAAATTTTCTTCACAATATTCCGAACACAGAGAACCGAGATTTTGATTGAATTTTTGAAGAGAAAAAAAAATAATAATAATTTATTCTCAAAGATTTTTTGGTCATAGCAAATTCTAGTGGAAAATTGTGAACAAATTCAATAAAGTATCAAAATTTTTTTTTCACACTCTAGTTCAACGTTGTTGATTGTTTTCGTTTTTTTTTTTGGTTAGGTAGATTATAAAATCGATCAATGATAGTCAAAGTGAATTTCAAGCTGGTCGATTGCTATTCGAAAAGGTTCTAATCCAGCTATTGTTGAGCGCTTGATCTGCAGTTATCCTCTTCTCTTGATCAACGCATAACATGCACTGTATTAAGCGTTTGACACTGTCCGAAATCGACCACCATTGATTAGCAAAGAAATCGAATTCCCCTGAGATGATTTGATCAAAAAGACGATCTTGATCGTTCTCTTCATTGACGAACGGTGGCAAGCCAGATAGAAGAATGTATAGAATCACACCAGCTGCCCAAATATCAACCGGATACGAGTAGCCGACTTCCAAAAGAATTTCCGGAGCTACATAGATAGGAGTTCCGCAAACTGTATGCAATTTTTCGTTGTTACGAATTTTTACTGCTAAACCAAAATCCGCAAGCTTAATGATTCGACGATATTGTTGTGGCTGTGAATCATTATTGGTCATCTTCGGATCTCTACCTCTTGATGTATTGTTGATTGGTTCGTAAGAGACCAATAAATTTTCTAGTTTTATATCACGATGAACAATATTAAGTTTATGTAGGTAGCTGATTGCTTCTAAAAGATCGGAAATCATAGAAGAAGCTTCTGATTCAGTATATCTATAAGCAACTGTTATGGCATCAAACAAATCTCCTCCCTTTAAAATAGAAATAAATTAAAATTTGATTTTTGTAAAGAATACTAATACTTGTAAAAGTTCTAGAACAAGATAGCTCTGGTCTTCATAATCGAAATGATCAAAAAGGCGTATGATGTTAGGATGTTGAAGTCCACGAAGAATGGATACTTCGGTGTTGATCGAACCACATCTTCCTGAATTTGGAAGAACTTGTTGCATTGTGCGTTTATCTACAACTTTCAAAGCGTAGCTTTGCCTAGTCGATCGATGAATGCAAGTATAGACAACTCCAAATTTTCCATCTCCTATTGATTTATCTACGAAATAGAGATCTTCAACTTCTTTTTTGGGCTTGAATTCAGTCACCGGTGGAATTTGCATCAATTTCTGATGCGAGGATCCGATAGTTTGCGGTTTCGAATTGACCAAAATTTTTCTGCTAACTTTTTTCGTTGCGATTCGATTACTAGGCGGAGTATTACAATCGTTAACTTTACGCTGATTATTCGAAATGAAACGGGAATTTTTAGGGCAACACTCTTGAATTGGCTGCGATTTTGGACATTTTCCAAATTTATTGGACTGTTTTGATGATGGCACTTGTGATGAAAATTTAATTTCATCATTTTGAATATTGCAAGATAGACTAGAAAGTGAATGTATCGATGATTCTGAATCTGTTTCAGATTCATCTCCATTATTATCAATAGAAATCTTATTGCTTGAAAATTCAGGATTGTTTACGTTGTTATTCTTAACGTTAGAACAATCTTCGAAGACATTACTATTCTCTTCAGTTTCTATAGCTGTGAAAGAAAAATCGTCCGAACAACTTACTGATGAAGCACCTCCAGAAGTACTTATCCCACAATTATTGCTAATCGATGAATAGTCATCTAATAATTTAGGATTCCTATTTCTGTTCAAACTACTTATAGAGACCGAATTTCTAGAATCCATTGATGAATCTCTCTGGAGTGGCCATGACATATCATTACTCTCTTGGACTAGATGTGAATTGAAAAATAAATTTCGATCCACTGTCTTGGCACTGCAATTTTTCGATTGAATCGGCTTGACGAATGCTTTTGAATGTTTATCAAGTTTTAAATCTATCTGATTCGCTTCTGAATTTCTTTTAAAAGTTTCATGATTAGAATTGATTTCATTTATACATTTCTCGTCTAATTCGATCGATTGTTTTGAATCTTGATGATAGTTAGACAACGAATAAGAATGATTTTGATTCTCGTCATCTTGATCATACAAATTGGAGAGTTTTGAATTTGATTGTTTGATTAAATTATTTTTGAAAAAATTTCTTGGCAGAGACAATGTCTTCAAATCTTTTCCATTCATCTGTTTCGAAGATTTATTGTGGGAAACTTTTTTGGACTGTTTTTTCATTCTCGAACAATCTTCATCAACGCTGCATTTCACTTTCTGGCTCTTCATTGTTTGCGATGCTTTTGATGCATCGTAGAATGAATTCAAATATGCCCAACTAACAATCGATGCTATTTCTCGTTGTTCTATTGGAAGTTCAATAGGATAAATTAAATTAAATTGATTTTTGGAGAAAAATTACCATATTCATCAAGAAGAAAATCATTGAAATTGCATTTTTCGGAGCGCCCATAAACCAAATACACATACTCATCATTGAAAAAATCATTCAACTGAACAATCTAAATAGGAAAAATAATTTAATTTATTACAAATGTAAAAAAGCGATTCTTTTCATGCAAACTTTTTTAGCAGAAATAAGACCATATATCTGATGAACAGCACCAATATTTAGTTTAACACACTTAGAAATCTCATTGAGAAGCTGCTCATAGTTTTGAGCGATCCGATTGTTTAGAAGAAAACGGAAAACTCTTCGCGAAGGTCGCATCGATGGTTCAGCTCTACACGATCCTCGGATCACAGCAACCAGCTTAGGACGGATATTGGCTAAAGAATTCGAAGTATTCGAAAGCGTTTGATTAGAATTATTAGTTGCCGAAATCATGGTTGCTTTTTGATTAGCTAGCGATTGCTTTTTCTTCCTAGTTGCCGAAGATGATGATGATGATGATGGTCGGACTCTAGATGAAAATTTCGTTTTTTCTTGCGAAGATCTCGTAGATTGATCGTTTCGATCGTTCTCACCATAGCTTCTAGTTTCATTGTTGCGATTTTTTTCATGAGTTTTTGAAAATGCGAGGGCGTTTTTATGATTTTCAAGGTCGGAGGTAGGGAAATCATTCTCGCTTTGTGATGAACAAACAAATCTATCTCGACTATATGGATTAGTTTTGGGTGAGACTGATCTGATGGATTGATTGTTTTGATTCGACTGAGCTATCAAGACATTTTTAAGATAATCCAGACGGATAAAATGATCGTTCGAAGAACAAACATAATCGCAGTTGTGACTTAATTTTTCTAACGATGTAATTTTGACACTACCGTCAATGCTATAAATTTTACGTACCCCCGAAGGAAGAGTTTTCTGCAATCAAAAAACAAAACACATCATAAAAACTGCTTAAAAGTAAACTAATTCCAAATATAGTCGAAAAATTTTCTTTACTTTGAATTGATTCTAGTATTGTTCTTCAAATAAACCTACGCTTCGAGATTGTTAAGAACAGAATTAAAAAACTAAGTGAAACATACCACATCAATTAGTAATCTTGACAGTTCGGCACATAGAGCGTCAAAAGTTCGTAGACGATCAATGTTAATCACATAGCATAGTCCAGCAAAATGTTTGTCACCGTTTACAAAAAAACGACATCGAAAAACTTTTGAACGATTCACCGATTTGTTGATGATAGTCTGCAAAGACGATGATGATGATGAGGTTTGATTGAGAAGCTGATAATCATTCGAATTATCATGCGATGAACACTGTTTCACAGATTGCAGTTCATTCGTAATGGATTGGTTCAAAGTCGCCAATGGTGGTCTTTTGATGGCGTTCAATGTTTCTGGGGCCATTTCGAATACGACAACCAATTGAAATTAAATGAGAAAAGTTTGCGAAGTAAAATTTTTCCGCAATCATCTATCAAACGAAAATTTTATATAATTGAACATGTTGTTCGAACAATAAAATCTGCTTAACGGTGGATCAACTTTTTTAATTCAACAAAACACAATAAAATGATTTTTAAAAGTTGAATTGCACATCTACGAATAGTGTGAAAGAAACGAGAATAAAGTGAGCATTTGAAAGCCAAAACGTTAGAAGAGACACTTACGTTTAAATTTGAGAATTGAATTTTGAAAAAATTGGTGATTTTTCAATTTAGATAGATTTTGATCAAAATTAGATAGATTGGTTTTTCAAAAATTAGATGCGCGTTATTTTTCTTCTGCTAGTGTTGCTTGGCGAAACTTTGATCTAAACAATCTTGAACATTTTCATATTAAAATTTCGGAATAGTCAAATGAAGATGATGGGTATTCAATATAGATTGAGAGAACATATGTTAGTAAATCAATAAATAAAATCAATAGAATGAATTCAATGTTGTCATCGTTATGTCATAATTTAATGTTCTTCTTGTCGATAAATTTCATCATTTCTTCATCGATCGATCATGATTGGTTTTCGAAAGATTGAGAGAAATTTTCAATCAAAAATTTGATACAATTGAAAAATTCAGAATAAAATCTACGATTTTCGAAAAAGAGATTATCGAATCTAAGGATCCATTATTTATTGTTTCACTAAAGTGAATCAAGAATTGGAAATAAAGATTAAAAATCATTATTCTCATTATATCGAAAACAAACAAAACTTACAATGATTTTGTTCGTCGATCCAAATCCAAATCCAAATCCAAATCTTGAAATTGATGGATAAGAGAGAGAGAGAGAGAAAAAAAATATCCGAATCCAATTTTTTCAAAAATAAATTTAACAATTTTATTTTTCTTCCTCTCCAAACTGCTAGTCCGGATACGATACAAAGGGTTGAGGTTTAACGATTTTTTTCTTGTTTCAACGAATCAAAACAAAATCCAAATCTCTACTACATCATCTTTCATCATCTAGATTGATCAAAAAACCCAACCCCCCAAAAAAAACAAATAAATAAACAAATAAACGAATAAAAATAAAAAAAAAAAAAAAGATTCCACTACGTTCCACTAAGATCAAACAAAACGAATCTCGTTCATTCACATCGCATTCGTAGCGATCGTATTGCAATACAAAATACTAATGTATATTAGTATTATTATTATTATTATTATTATTTTTTTTTTTTTTTTCGCCCAACTTTTGCTCTCTGTTTTTTTTCCACCTACCACTCGTAATCGAATCACCTAAAGCCGATAGGCTATGAATCATTGAAATGAAACGATGATTCAACTACTACTTATTCATAACATCATCACCACGTTTAATTCTACTGCTATCAATTGAGGGGAAGGCAGTGGCTCTCCCTTTTCTATCGGGTTCGTCATTATAGAAGAAGTGTTGAGAAAATCCATCCATTTTTTCTTCTACTGCTTCTTTTCGTCTCTCTCTCTCTCTCTCTCTCCCTCTCTTTTCTCTTCTATCTCTTGTTGTTCTGAACATAAACACTGTTACTATTACTTAAAGCCTTATTTTGTTTTGATTTTTTTGTTTTTTTTTAGAATTTATTTTCCTTCGATTCTTCGGCTAACAACGGCTCTTAAAGATATCTTGGACTCAAATTTTAATAACAATTCATTAGAGAAAATATTGTTACGATTATTATCTTGACGAATGATTCAATTATAATCCGAAAATCACTATACCTAATGAGATATTTTTAAACAGAAAAAAAATCTCCCATTCATTTAACGTTTTGTTTGTCGATTATGAGGATAATCGTTGAGAACAATACTTTCAGTCAAGTAATTATTACACTACTGTCACTGTTTCTGTCTGTATCCAATTCGTTGTTGATAATTTGACGAAGCAAAAAAAAACAACTTTTCGATTGTTGAGGAAAAAAAATGTCAAAAAGTTCATGTTGAGAAATGCTAAACTTTTTCATTGAGAGTAAGTTACATTGTTTTTTGTCATTGATTACTTGATTGATTTCTTTTTTTTTCTTCTCGTCTCATCTAGAGAAATTTTGAACAATTATGCAGCACTGACTATTTTCGTTTTTTCAAATTTAACTACAAGACTGTTTTGTTGCTCGATCTTACATTGAATTTTTGTGTATTGAAATATCTCGAGCGAAAAGTTATCGCTTCAAATTTATCATTGAATCCAATCTATTTTATCGAATATCTACTCGATTTTTTTTGGAACTTGAATAGTATTGATAATTTTATCCCAATTCGAAATGCTTAAAGGAATACTGATTTATGCGGTCGGTGTTTACACTGGAATGTATGTAGCGCAAAACTACGATGTGCCAGTTGTAGATCGTCCAGAGATACTCATTCAGCGTTTCAAAGTTTGGATCGAAAAAATTGATAGAGATTATCGGAAGCGTGATGAGTGAAGATTGATTGAATGAAAGAGATCTTACTCGAGATCAATGTCGAGCAAGAAGTATATATAAATGCTAAATTTCTCAAGCAATGATACACAAGATATAAACTTAAAGAAATAATTTCTAGTGATTCTAATTTCTCATTCAAATCTATCCGCTTCGAAGAAGTTATCAAATTTTTAGATATCTTGAAGAATAGTTTCAGAATTATAAATTCATTGAAATCATTATGAAATCATTTTTATCCTTCTTGAAATTTTACAGCAATAAAGAAAAAATATTCACCGGAAAAGAGAAATCAAAATATTTCCTCAGTTTATTCAAGTTTGATTTGAAAAAATTGATAACAATTTATATTTTATTCACAGAAAAATTCAAAATTGAAAAAAAATCAAGGTCATTCATGAAACAATATGGTCAATTTTATCACAGATTGGCTATTTTTTTCGATATCATTGTGAGAGAGAAAAGCGATTTCTTCTCCATACTTTTGTTCACTTGATATCAGATATCTGTTGAAATGAATCGCCATTGTTTTCACGATTGATCACACCAACATTGATACCATTTTTGTTGGAACTTTTCAATCTGATAGAATTATTGATGTATTCTTCCAAATGTAATTTCCCTTCAACAATCGTATTGTTCTGTAATAAAAAATAAAAAAAAAAACATCAATCAAAAATGACTTTGTAGTTTTAGTTAATTGACCTTAGCTGATTTAGTAACTTTCTCTTGGGTTGATTTGAAATTATTTTTGAGCATAAAACATCCACTTAGAAAGACTAGTAGCAATCCAATCACAATGATAACATAAGAAGCGATATCGGCGTAGAGAAAAGGTTTCGTCAATGCCCAATTGATTCGCTCGATTATATCCATTGTGGATTCAGCTCGAAGTTCTTGCCAGAATACCGGAAACACTATCTCCGGTATGTTACGGAAACGTGAAATCCAAGGAGGCTTGCTAATATAGATGTTGATTTGTATTCTAGCATAGGATCGAATACTTGTGCCAGTAATCGGTTCGATGAGCATCTCGAATCGATGTCGACTCTCGTTCGGTTTCATACCGCCTATATTTTCTCGATAGTTTGGATGCGCGTAGAGAAAATGAGGATACGAGAACAACACTGGTGCTCCATATTTACATTGTGACATATCGAATACACCAGAACGGAAAAAAATTCGGCCATTTTTAATCCGCATGAAGGGTTTGATCGAGAATTTTGATTGGTTTTGATTACGTTGTCGGATGTTGACAAGAAGATCACCTAATTCCGGTCTAGGAGGAGTGAGTTTGCTGAGATAGCAAGAATTTCCACCGTAATCATCCCAAGAGCTAAGAACATTGCTGTCTGGAGTGAATCGATCTACAGTGAATTTGATTTGATTGTTATCTAATGTTTTCGAAATGAAATTGGATGAATTCAAAGCTAATTCGATCGGTATGAAACGAATCGTTCGGCAAAGTTCCGGATGAAATAGATGAAATGATCGATCTCTGCCTAAAGCTATGATTTGACCATCGGTCGTTCCATCCAAACGACTACACCGGCTACGCTTTTTCCAATAGCTTATTTCATTGAGACCATTATAACGATCTACTTGGTTGATTTTGGCTAAATTATTCTTGCCTGTGAAAACAGTGAAAAGGCCATCATCGGTGTTATTGCGACCATAAAGCCATCCGAAACGTCCTTTCGTATTTGGTATGCTTGGATTGAGCAATGGACCAAAACTGGTGAGCACTTCTGGATAGCCATCGAACAAAAGCTCTCTGGCACTACGTTTTATGAAAAAGCCTTCAGTTATCGTACTGAGGCCTAACGAAACGATATTCCGTACCACCAACGGTGCTTTTTGTAGTAAAGCTAATGTAACTGCTAAAGGTCCATTAACAGTGGTTAGAATTCTTTCCGTATCAGAACCATAGGATAATTCTGGAACAAACTCTAATGATTTATATTCTCGAAAAGTGACTGTATCGTTTTGATTAAATTTGATAGAATTTTTGCTCCATTTTGATCGATAAGTAAATGGACCGATCTCTTTGATTCTAGGCTTCGCACCAGATCGTTCAATATCTAATGGATTGGAAACGTTGAAAAAATAATACTGATAATAGATTGGCATCGGTATCTGTTTCCATTTCTCAAACATTTCACTTCCTTCACTGATGATCAATCTCTAATAATATTGAGAGAAGAAAAGTGAAGATTGGAAGAAAAAAAAGATGGAAGAGCGAAAAACCAAAAAATAAACAAAAAAAAAAAAAAAAAAAAGAATGGACGAAAAGAATTGTGAAATGAAGTGAAAAACGAGAACGAAAAGATGGAAGAGAGAGAGAGAGAGAAAGAGAAAATAAAGAAAAAAAAAAAACATTTCAGAAAAAGGTCAGCAAAATTATTTTGATTATTATTATTATTATTTTTCGATTCAAATTATTTATTATCTCACCTCACTGATTATTCGATTAATAAGAGAATGAAATACGGATAGATAGCAAACTAAGCCGATGATGATGAGAAGTGTGCCGAAGAAGGCTAAAAAAATAACATAAGGCTTCGTTTGCATTAGTCTAGTTTTGACTTGATGAAACGAACCGAACATCATTAGTGTGTGTGTGTGTGTGAAAATTCGAGAAGAAATTGTTTTCGAGCGAGAAAAAAAAAATAAATACATAAAAACTAAAAATAAAAAGAGAATCAAATTGGATTCAGAAGAGAATGTTTAGAGAGCAGAGGGAAGAGAGAGAAAAAAAAATCGAGATCTTTGCTTACGAATCAATTTGATTGATTGGGAGAGAGAGACACACACACACACACACACACAGAGAGAGAGAGAGAGAGAGAGAGAGAGAGAAACGTCGGAATATTCTTCGCTAATCTTTGCGGACAAGTTTACTTTTGTGGAGAAGAAAAGCTTTTCGAATTAAATCATTCGAATTCTGATAACTCATTCATTTCTTTCATTCTCTCTCTCTCTCTCTCTCTTTTTGGATAAAAAATTGTTGAAATTAAAGAATTTGAGAAAACATACACACAGCTAAACTATCATATCCGGTCGAATGAATCGCATCTAATCACTTGCTTAATAGAGAAATCTATCGAATTTTTTTTTTTTCTCACTCCTTTTTCTCCTCTTTTTTTTTGCTTTTGATCTCTAAAAAAAATCAAGCTCGTTTCGATTCGATGTCAGAGAAAGAAAATTGAGACATTAAAAATTATTAACTAATAACATGAGAACTCTATATATATCTAAATATATCTAATTTCTAGATTTGAAAACGTAGCCTCGAAAACGAATCGATTGGTTTTAAATTGACACAGAACAACACACACACACACACACACACACAGAGGGAGAGAGATGATGATAGTCACAAGGGGGAAAAAAAGAAATATATAATTCTGATAAATGTCCAATTGAGATCGGTTGTTAGTCGGTGTTGATGGCGGTGACGATGAAAATGAAGAGAAAAGATTCTTTTCCAGTAATAATATTAATAACAATAATAATAATAATGATGAAGTTGACAAGTGAAGATATATATTGAGAATGTTCCGGAAGATGTGATATCAAGTGGATCTCTCTCTCTCTCTCTCTCTCAGTCTCTGTAGATTTTCAAATCGATCCAAATATTCGATTCAAAAAAAAAGTCGATGATTGCAATGAATTGAAGTGTAGAAGAAATCGAACACTCTTGAAATTGATTTGATTACAATTGGCAAAAAAAATGATAGTAATAATAACAATAATAATAATAATAGTAATAGTTTGAAACAATTTCTACAAAACAATTTGAGACAACGCGATAGAAGTAGAAGTTATTTATTTCATTTTATTTTTTTTTTTTTTTTTTTTGGAATCCAATTCATTCAATTTCTTTTTAATCGAAGATGATGGGGTTTAGATTGTTGAAGTTTGATTTGATTTTTTTTTTCATCTTATTTCATTTTGATTCTTTCTTCTCTCTTCACATCATCATCATTGTCATCATCATTGTCATCATTTGAGAACGATATCAATTTGATTAATGATTAATGTAAGAGTTAGCGAAAATATTCTACACGAATCCAAAATCCAATTTGATTGAATTTGCTTTTTATTTTCTCGAGATTTTCTCTTTCTTTCGATGGATGAGAATGGATAATGATTGTTTGATGTCGATGTTGCAAACAATCATTCGATTAGCGTACGAAATAGAATATTGCGCGTTTCAACAAACTAAACAAAAATTTTCTATTCCTCTCTCATTTTCTATTCAATTTCGATGATGATGAAGAAGAAGAAGAAGAAGAAAGTGAGGAGTGAAACAAATAAACAAAGGAAATGAAATTTTTTTTTAATCTTCAAAAATTTATCATTAGAATTCGATTCTCTTCGTTTTGATCACCACCATCAGCAACACTACCATCACCATCGAAATCACTTCATCGATCTTCATCGTCATCATAGAAAAATTGATTTCTAATTCGATTCAATTCATTCGATGCACTTTTTGTTTTCTCTTGTCATCATTCAAATCACTTTAGCTTCAACAATTGTCGTTGTTTGTTTTTTGTTTGTTTTCGTTAGGTTTGTTAGGTTTGATTGTCGAATCGAGTCGAATGTAATCACTAACATCCGTATGATCGAATTGAAATCATTATCGAATCGAAATGATTATTTAATATGAAACATTGAATGAAAGAATCCTGAATCCAACATCTCTCACTCACTCACTCTCTCACTCTCTCTCTCTCTCTCTCTCAAACTTTCTCTGATAGAATCAAACGGAACACTTGAACATCGAACAATGAAAAAAAAAATGGATGAATCTTGAAAGACAATTATGATGATGATGATGGAATTTGAATGTTTAGAGAAGAAAAATAGAAAATTTCTCTTCTTTTTCTTCTTCTTCTCCTCCTCCTCCTCTTGGTTTGATAATTATTGCTCATCCTAGAGATTGAAGGGAAAATGTTTAGATTGTGAAAGGTTTCATTCTTTTTTTTCTAGCTTTCTTGCTTGCTTACCTACACTACACGATCCTAAAAAGAACTAATACGTCAACAAATATCGTTTTGCTAACCTCAAAGCTAGAGTTGAACAAGAGAAACAGAGAGAGAGAGAGAGAGAGAGAGAGAGAGAGAGAGAGAGAGAGAGAGAGAGAGAGAGAGAGATTTCTAGATGATCAGACAAGATCCATTTCGAGATGCTTGCGGTAATGGTCAGCAGAGTGAGAGAAGGAATATGATGTCGATGGTGTCGATGAGTATTGTTGTGCTGAGTTTATTGCCGAAAAAACAACCTCCGATGGAGGAAAACTAGTTTTTTTTTCGATTCGAATTTTCTCATCAAAAAAAAAAAAAAAACTCAAAAGAAGAATGGAAAATATTTTCCACAATCAAATGCTATTGGCGAGCGCTCTTTTCTCTCTCTCGGATGTGGAAGAAAAAAAAAACAAGCGCAGAGATGTTCGAAAGTGGATGATGATTGGATCGAAAGAAAGAGAATTCTTCTTCTTTCCCTTTCTTTTTTTCAATTCGATCTGTGGTTAGGTTTTGATTTAATTTTCAAATCAAAGCTCACAATACACCACACAGAAGTTGAGATCAAAAAAAAAAAAAAAAAACAAAAAAAAACGAAAAAAAAATTTCAATCCACTATGAATGCTTTAGGGCGCAATCGAATGATAAAAAGATTGCGCGATAACGAACTGCAAACTTTTCCTTGTCATCGAGAAAGATCGAAAACAATTATCTTCAGCAAAATTGAAATTAAATTCAATTTTGGTTTAATGAGATTGAACTTTGGCGCGAAAAGTTTGTGAACTTATTTGCTCGAAAAAAGAAAAAAAAAGATTTCATCTAGATTCGTTTAAGTTTTCCCCCCACCTCCCTCCTTCATATTTTTCATTCTTTAAAAAAAAATTTTATTGAACAAAAAAAAAATTTTGAAAATTTTTCAATCCATCGATAAAGTATCGCTGTTTTTTCTTTTGGTTTTGTTGCTGTTGTTGTTGTTGTTGTTGATGATGTTTTGTTTGACGAGAATGAATTTTGTCGTTGAGAAAAAAAATAGAAAAAAAAAGAACAAAAACAAAATAAGATAAATAAATCTGCTTTATGGAACGAACCTTTCTGTTTCAGCATTCAATCAAAGTAACATTTGTAGAGATAGATAGAGAGAGAGAAATGGAGAACAATCCCTAATGGAGGATTTGGATCGAATACTTCTCTTCAAAAAAGATTTTAGGAGAAATAGAAAACAAATGAATACACTCAATTCTCTTTCTTTTCTCTACCTATATTTTTTTTTTGTTTTTAAAATATTATCAAAAAAAAAAAAAAAAAAAATGAAGAAAACAGAAAAAAAAAGTTTTCAAAAATAATTTTCATTACCTTCAATCATTGAAAACTATTTCTCTCTCTCTCTCTCTCTCTCTCTCTCTCTCTCTCTCTCTCTTTCTTCGTTTACCTTATCTTTTTTTTTGTCTACATTTTTAGATTGTTGCGAAAGCGAATATGGAAAGAAAATAGGATGAAGAAGAAGAGGAAGAAGAAAAAAAACTAACAAAAACAAAAGAAGTTTCGTTTTTTTTTCTTTTGGTTTTTAGCGAAGAAATTTGATTGAAAAAAAAAAAAAAATAGATTCCAAATTAGATCAATGAATGCCAATAGAATTGGAAGCGATCGTTTGGACCAAAGAATTCTAGATTCGGGTCTTGTTAGTAGAGACTAGAAGAGAAGAAAATGCGAAGTGAGTCTCGTACATTTCCGTTCGTTCAGTATCGTCGGTGTAGAGTCAGTTTCCACCAACGAAACTATCCAACTTCATGCAATAAACGTTATCGATTATTGCGGTACTGGAAAAAGAAGTTTTGAAAGAGTTTTTGTTTGTTTTTTTTTTTTTTGTTCAAAAAATCAATTTTTTCTTTTCACATTTGAATGTCTCAAGAATGGACACCGATGGAATCGAATGGACTTAATCGAAAAGAATTATAACAAATACTCTTTCTATTTAGAATAGAAATATTCGAAACAAATGAATCCAATTAGCTTTGATTTTTTTTTCTTCTTTTTGTTTCAAAACAAATGAAGTTAATTGAATTCGACATAGAATCGTAGAGTGAAATTAGCAATAAATTTTGTTGCGAAAGGAATCTAATTTTGATGGCAAGCAAAGAGAGAGAGAGAGAGAGAGAGAGTAAAACAATTGTTTAAGGCCAAAATTTTGTCAATCGGAAATAGAATTAATCTGCTTTGATTTTGTTGAGAATTTGTCAAATTTTGTAGTCTCCATTTAGACAATTCCGCTCTCTCTCTCTCTCTCTCTCTCTCTCTACTAAGAATAAGTAGATTGATGATGGAGATTTTTCTTCTTCTTCTTCTTCTTATGCTCTTCGATATTCAAAATGATTTCACCAAACAATTGAATTGTTAAAAACTATTCAAAAATATTTAAAATGACAAAACAAAAACAGAGACAAAAATAGAAACTTTCTCCATAAACGCAAACAATCTCAAGAGATTTTTTTTTTTACATTTCAATTTGACGTTTTTTTTTCAATAACGTCATTGAATTGGAATAATTTCAAAATCATAGCGGAAATCATCTCGATTTGCTAACTATTTCCGCTCTCTCTCTCTCTCTCTTTCTCTCTTTTCCTGTTCCATAATCGAATACGATAGATAGAATGAATGGTCTGCGTTCAAGATTGGATTCATTCGAATCTCAATCAAACAAATACGATTGGATAGAGATGATGTGATCATGATTCAAGGGTCTGTTTAGGGTCTATGAAAAAAAAAAAAATTATAAAACAATCATCACACCAGAATAGTTAATCGACAGTTGGTGGATTTGATGCCTTTCGCTCTTCTCAATTTTTCTTGAATAATTTCTTCCGATGACAAAGACTTAGACTTAGACTTAGACTTAGACTTAGACTTAGACTAGACTAAGACTAGACTGGTAGAAAGATTCTCAATTTTAGGCTTGATTTTTTTTTCTCTCCTTCGTAACTCAACCACCAATGGTAGACATCAAACACATCCACATCAAACACTCCGATCATAACTCTTAAGAAATGATGAATCGTTTTTCGATGAATGAATTCGATCGAATGAATTCGTTTGTATTCTCTACGATACTTATTGATGATATTCTTAGCTCTTCAATACTCTCTCTCTCTCTCTCTGTCTCTCTCTCTCTCTCCCTCTCTCGAGTCTCTCTCAAATGCTAGTTTCAATGGGAGAAAAAAAAATTTTAGCAATTTTTATTTATTCAATTGTTAAGATTATTGGGATTGTTATTTGTTTTTTGATTGTAGAATAAGAAGCTAAATTTTAGATTTCAATTTCTGACCTTTTTTTTTTGTTTTTGTTTTTGTTCCATTGCATTGTAATTTTCGTATCCCAATCTTCATTGCATAAGAATTAATTCAATATTAGATTATCTTTTTTGGAACGATTCCGAGAGAGAGAGAGAGAGAGAGAGAGAGAGAGAGAGAGAGAGAGAGAGAGAGAGAGAGAGAGAGAGAGAGAGAGAGAGAGAGAGAGAGAGAGGTATCTTTAGAGATTCAACTAGAAAAAGATTTGATTGGATTCAAATCAATCAATTGATGTTGGAATTAATTCTCTTTCTCTCTTTCTCTCTCTCTCTCTCTCTCTCTCTCTCTCTGTCTTTCGCTCAAAAAAAAATCAAATGTTTCTAATTAGAAAAAAAAAAGAATTCGAATCACAAAATCTACCTAATTCGAACGCAATCGGAAAAGATGAATTCAATTTTACACATCAAATCATTAGAATAGATTTTGTTTCATCAAACACAGATAACGATAAAAAAAAAGATCAAAGGTTTCAGATTCAGATAGTGAAGATAGCGAGCAGAGAGAGAGAGAGAGAGAGAGAAAATTCGTAAACGAATTTCGATTCAAAATTTCATCGGTCCAAGAAAAAAAAGCGAAAAGAAATTTCAAATTAATTTCTAAATTTATCTAACTCTTTCCAGGTAAATTTGAATCTGATTCTAATGATTTTGATAATTTTGAATGAATTCGATTCAAATTCTCTCTCTCTCTCTCTCTCTCTCTTTGTCTGTCTATCGCTTTGTAATTCTAATTAGAAATTGAGAAATAGTGCAGAGAAGAGAGTTTGTGTATTAATTTTTGAGCCCAAATTTTGACCAGCTTAACCTAGATATCAATCGAAGCGAAACCGTTATATTTTTTTTTTCAATGTTCACTCTCTCTCCCTCTCTCACTCTCTCTCACTCTCTTTCTCTTTGCATTCGAAATCATTTTGAACAACTTTGATTGTGGAGAAAGAAAAAGTTACAATAATATTTATACAGTATAGTTTTGATTTGGATTTTTTTTTTAAACTATTCTTTACAATTTATTCACAAATTTCTTCTTCTTCTCATTGATTAGAGATTGTTATCGTTGAATTCAACAAATAGAAATTGATTATTTGTTTTTGATTTTAACTTCCGTCCCATTCGCTCTTCGAAACTTTCCCATCACTATTGAATTAATTTGAATTAATTTGAATTTGTTTTTTTTTTGCACCAAAATTCTACCCTATCTTTTCTAGCATTCAAATAAGCATTCTCTCTGTGAATCGATTTTAACCAAAAAAAAAAAATTCGAATCTAAATTTAAGATCGAATCATAACGATTCTAGCGACACTACTGAATTTCTATAGTTTCGATGTCGTTCGTTTTTTTTTTCATCTCCTCAAATGCAAATCTTTCAATCGAATCGAATCAAAATCAATGGATTGAATGAATTGACAATTGACAATTATCCGCACAATGAATTGGAAACTAATTATAGATTAGTTTCATCAATCAAATCAAACTTTTTAGCATTCAAAGTTTTTTTCTCTTTTTCTTTTCAAACTTCAAATCAATCAATCTCGAGTGCAGTCCTTGAAAATCTTTTTTTTTTTGTTTTTGTTTTGTTTTGTTTTTTTTCTTCCTTTTATTTTCGAATTTTTTTAAAAATTTTTTTCTCCATTCCTTCCTACGAAGTAAAACAATCAAACAAAACTACAAAAATGGAATCAAAAAAAAAAAAAGTCAAAGTAAACACGCAATAGTTGGAAAAAATTTCTCTCTCTCTCTCTCTCTCTCTTTCTGAACTTTTTTTTTCGGTCTGATCGAATCAATCAAGCAAGAATTCGATAAGAATTTCGTGGAAAACAAGGCAATAATTTCAAAAAAAAAAAAAAAAATGCGAAAATAAATTCATTAATTATTCGAGTCATCAAGTCGAAGTAATTATCGTACCTTTCCCCCCTCTCTCTCTCTCTCTCTCTCTCTCTCTCTCTGTCTTCATTCGATTTTAAAGAATAGATCAAGTTTTTTTTTTGTTTTGTTTGTTGTTGCCATACTCTTCGTCTCACATTATATGGATGAAATCATTTGGTACATCACGAAATAAAGCGTATAGAAAAAATTTTAGATTCAAAGAGTTTCCTTCCAAAAAGCAATCATTGATTCACATCTTTTAGGTTCAATTTATTTTTCTCATTTCGTTTATCAAATCTATTAATCCAATATTATTTGATTTGTTTCACTTTTTTTCCCCTCAACATTATGTTATCAATGTTATTGTGTTTTCTACAAACGAGATACTGTCAAATTGTAGTAGAGAAAAAATTATCAATAAATTATTGATCATAATCGAATTGACAATTATTTTTAAAAAGATGTCTGCTTTTAATGAAAAAAAAGGAAAAAATTTCTCGGTTGAATTGCAATCGGTTTGATTCAGCCTTGGTCTTTGTTTTTTTTTCTCTTCACGGAATCCTCATGGCCATCTTCATGTCTTCGTTTTGTGACAATAAAATCGATCTAGACAGGCAAAACAAACAAAATTTTTTTTATTAAATTAATCACTCACAATTGATCTGTTGTATTGAGCTATAAATTAAGATTGAAATCTTCAAATTAGACCGTTGTATATTGGTCAAGGTGGGTTTATTCAGCTCAGGTAGGATTATAATTATCAAGTTGGTTTGAATTAGATCAGTGAGAGAAAGTATGTTGAAATGATAAATCTTGACTTATTCAGTAAGGTTAGGTTACAATGTCAAGTTGGCTCAGATCGGCCTAGTTAGGTGAGGTTAGGTTACAATGTCAAGTTGGCTCAGATCAGCCTAGTGAGGTGAGGTTAGGTTACAATGTCAAGTTGGCTCAGACCAGCCTAGTGAGGTTGGGTTAGGTTACAATGTCAAGTTGGCTCAGACCAGCCTAGTGATGTTGGGTTGGGTTACAATGTCAAGTTGGCTCAGACCAGCCTAGTGATGTTGGGTTGGGTTACAATGTCAAGTTGGCTCAGATCAGCCTAGTGAGGTGAGGTTAGGTTACAATGTCAAGTTGGCTCAGACCAGCCTAGTGAGGTTGGGTTAGGTTAGAATGTCAAGCTGGCTCAGATCAACCAAGTGAGGTTGGGTTAGGTTAGAATGTCAAGCTGGCTCAGATCAACCAAGTGAGGTGAGGTTAGGTTACAATGTCAAGTTGGCCCAGATCAGCCTAGTGAGGTGAAGTTAGGTTACAATGTCAAGTTGGCTCAGACCAGCCTAGTGAGGTTGGGTTAGGTTACAATGTCAAGTTGGCCCAGATCAGCCTAGTGAGGTTGGGTTAGGTTAGAATCATCAAATTGAGTTCAACTTTTAGGTAGAGAAAAGTGATTTTTTTCTTACAGTTTTTTTCGAGGAAAAAATTACTTTGTCTATTAAAGTCTTTCTTCTTAACCTAATGCAATCTAATCGTATTGTTGTATGTATTTGACTGGCTTAGATTGTAATTTCCGAACACTTTCACATTGTTTTCAATTTTTAATGGCTAGAAAATTCTAGATGCGATTACGATAATGCAAAATTATATAAAAAAATAATAATAAAAGTAGAAACAAATATCCAATTTAGGTTTAGATAAAAAGAAAAAATAAAAAAATAAAAAATTTCCTTCCACATCCAATTCAGTTAGTTCATACCTTCAGTCCAGCAATCTTTCACCAAATCTTCGATTGTTTTTTTTTCGAGTTTTAAATCAAGCGGTAGCTAAATTTATTCATTAAAATTCTATGTGTATTACTCTCGTTAGAAAATAGGTGATGTGATCTAATTAAGATGGACTAGGAATACTTACAAATTATTTCACTCATACATCTCTCAATGGATTTGAAATTCGTTTTGTTTTTTCTCCTTCTTCTTCTTCTTCTTCTCTCTCTCTCTCTCTCTCTCTCTCTCTCTCTTTCTTTCTTTCTTTCTTTCTTTTGTTTTTTTTCTAGTTTCAAAATGAATTAAACAAAGTGTTAGAAAGAATAACAAGATTATAGTTTGTAATATGTTTCATTCACCATAACCAACGACACCATCATCATCATCATCATCATCATCACACCATCACAATGATGCTCTACATAGCTCACATTGATGGATGTTGATAGTTGTTGATCTGATCTTGGCTTCTTAATTTGTGTAATAATAAATATTTAATTAAAGGAGGAAAAAATAGATTAGAATAAACAAAAGAAAAAAAAATTTGCTCTCTTTTTTCTCCTTTTTTTTCTTTACTTTTTTGGTTTCATCTAAACTCTCTGTGAAAAAAAAAATAATGCTGTTTGTTGTTTGTTGTCTGTTGGAGCTCCATTAGTCGATTCCAATCGAAGAATCGAGAAGAATTCTCTCCACCAAGTAGTATTGGTAGGGTAGTTGAATTTCTTCTCTCCTCGAATGGCCTCTTGCGAAATTGAATCCATTTTGATCCATTCTGGTTCCATTTTTATCCCTTCAGTACCGAACAGAATCGATCGAAGACTGATCTAGGCCTTGTATTTCTTTTTTTGATTTCTTTTTGAGAAATTTGTTTCGATAAAAAAATTTTCAAAAAGAAAAAAAAAATAAATAAATAAATAAAAAAACTCACTAAAGATCGTTCTCGGTGGAATAGAATTCATTGCAAAATGTTTCTTCGATGTTTTTCTTTCTCTATTTTCATTTCAGATTTCTTATTCTGATTCTGATTGATTCTAATTTAAATATTTCCATTTGTTTCATCATCGTCATCCTCCTCATCATCATTTCTTGGAATGAAGATTGGATTGGATTAGATTAGATTGGATTAGGTTTGGATTAGAGAAGAAATATTTTCTCGCTAAATTATTGCCGCCACAACAATCGAATGCGAATGGGAAAGATAATTTTCGAAAAATTTTTTTTTCTCTCTCATCTAGAAAGTATCAACTGAAATCTATTTCCATTCAAATCGGAAACATCGAGGATGATCGACATCATTTTTTTTTTTGAAAAAATTCATTCTGTTTTCTCCGAATTCTGTTCTGATAGATTTTTTTTTTATTCCATACGTTAGGGAAAATGTTTCTCTCGCTATTTTTCCAATGAATTCTAATTCAAAATTGAATCAAATTGGAATCGGAATCTAATTCTTTCGAAACTCTTTGGATAGAAAAATTGAGAATTTTCCAAAACCAAAAACAGTGTTGGAATAACGAATTGGAATTCGGAAATATTGAAGAATAATTAGAGTTTAGTATCGTATCGAATATCATCGAAGATGATTGATTCAGAAATAGAATGTGATTTTAGCTTTAGCTTCAGCTTTTATTTTTGTTTTTTTGTTTTTTTTTGTTTTTGTTTGTTTCAATACAAAAAGCCAAAAGCAAAAGGAAAAGGATTATCATCAAACACAGTAATATCAGTTTGAAATGATCCTCATCATTCGATCATCTCTTTCACTATTACTATAATAATACTGGATAATAATAATAATAATAATCACCATCATCATCATCATCATCATCAGAATGATTCACAACGATAACGAGATAATGATTGGGTTATCATAAAAGTTTTGTGAAAAGAAATAGATATGAATTCAATCATTTTTTCGTTGATTTGATTTCGAATTTTTTTTCTTCCGTTAGATCTGATCGGAATGATAAAGATTCTATCGGAATCCAATCAACCTAACCGCTGCTATTTGATTAGAGACCAAAGAAGGGAGAGAGAGAGAGAGAGAGAGAAGTTGAAAGTTGAAAGTTGAATTTTATTAAGCGCGTATCCGCCAAGTGCGATATTTGCGCAAAGTCAAAAATGAAATAAATTATAAGGTATTTGTAAAAGGTACAAAATAAGGATATGAGTGTGTTAAGGTGATGTAGTCCAGTCAGTTCTACAATTTTTCTCGTCGATTCCATGGTCGTCCATTTATGCGTCCGCGATTCGTTATCCTTTGGTAAATCCGTGTCCGAGATTTGGTATGATGGAATTTGTAGAACTGGGGTGACTCACAATTGTGAATCCGATCGTTTGGTATTAGAGTGTGGAAGTGTAGTGTGGGAATAAATGATGTATGTATGTTAGCAGTAGAAATGTAAAGAGAAAAGAAAACAATTGTGAATCAAGAAAGTGGTATTAATTAAAGAAAATGAAGTGATCGAAAGAAAAAAAATAAAAATAAACAAAACAAAAAAAAACAAAAAAAAAAAAAAATTGGGAGTAATTACAGTAATTTTTTGTAGGATAAAAATGAGATTTCACAAGGTACAATATTAACTAAAAGATTTTGAAAGTTATTGATAACAGGTAATAGAGTAACAAGGTATTGGAATGAAATGAATTTTAACAATTATGAACAAAAATAATAGAGCAATTATGAATTACATTAGTGTTATGAAATTACAGAATAGTTTTTTCAAAAATTGATTAGTAAAATTAATTATAAATAAACATAAATAAACAAGAGAGTTATGTACGAGTATAAAGATTGATAGGAAGGTGTTCAATGGATCAGCGTATTTGTGTGATTTGTTTGTTGATTTTGTCTGAGTGTGTCGTGTATGAATTTACAAAGTTTTTTGAAACGGGAGAAAATGTCTTTGTTCTCCACGAATGTAGATAGTTCTGTGATGTTGTGGAGGTTAAGTTCGTGTTTTATGTTTGTGAAGTGGTTGCATTCTAAGAGGAGGTGTTTGGGATTTTGGATTGAGCAATTATCGCAAGAACAGAGGGGGTTATTGGCAATCTTCATTCTATCTAGGTACTCATTGAATGGGCCGTGTCCAGTGAAAAACTGCGTTGTGTAAAAATCAGTGTGGATAAATTTGGGAATATTATCTATAAAAAATAATCTAAAATTAACATTAGTTTCTAGAAAAATTCTATCTAATTCTAACTTTTTGATTTCTTTTAAATGTTGTTGTAAATTTGATGTGTCTATTGTTTCTATTCTATTCTTATGTAAAAACTTAATTTTTCTAATTTCTATGTTTGTTTTTAAAGTTTCAATTTTGGTTAAGCTATTCACGCAAGCTTTAGACACTGTTCGGAAGGCCATCAATGAATTCCTAAGGATAGAGTGCTGAAGAGACTCTAACTTATCGAATTGTTTTCGATTGATCTGATCAGACCAAATTTCTGATCCGTAGATCATCATCGGTCTGATCAAACCTTTGTAGAGATTTTGCCTTTTTTTGGTATTAATACCAAAAGTGTTCTTGCAGAAATTGTTCAATACGTTTTTGATGTTGATTGTTTTATTAATTGTGTTGTTGATGTGGTGTGTGAAGTTTATTTTGTGTCTGAGGTGGTGGTTTGAAAATGTTAAACCTAGAATTTTGATTTGTGGAACAATCTCCACTGTGTTTGCGTTGATAGTGATTGGGGAGGGGAAGCTTTTTTTATGAAAATTAAGAATATTAGTTTTGTTAAAATTAATAGTTAAATTATTATTAATAGACCAAGTGTTTATATGTTTAAGTGATGTTAATATGGTGTTATAGAGTTCTTTGATATTTTTGCCACAGCAGACAACTGTAACGTCGTCTGCATAGGCATATATCGAAGCATTATTAAAATTAAAAGAATCTAATAAATTGTTTATTATGATATTCCATAACAGTGGCGACAAGGGACTTCCTTGCGGACATCCTTGTGTCAGAGTTTTGGAATATCTATTTTGATTGTGTTTCATAATGATTTGTCTATTTTGAAAATAACTAGTGATTATTCTAACTAAATAAGAGGGAATATTTAAATTAGTCATATTGTTTAAGATTATATCCCAATCAGCATTGTCGAAAGCACCAGTGAAGTCGATCGCAATTATAGATGTTAAACTATTGATTTTGTTCTCTAAAATTTTGTTTTTAATTTCAAACAGGGCCGTAATTGTAGATTTCTCTGGTACGAACCCATGTTGATTGGAATTTAAAATTTTTGTTTCCCTAAAATAATTTTGAATATGGAATTGAATTGTTTTTTCTAATAGTTTTCCTAAACATGAAAGTAAACTAATAGGCCTATAGTTTTTTGGATTATATAAATCTGATTTATTAGGCTTGGGGAATATAGCTAATATTCCTTTTTTCCATTGTTTTGGAAAGTAGCCTATTCTCAGACATTTTTCTATTAACTTAGCTAAAAATTTACTAATTATTTTTTGAATTTGTTTCAACATACTATAAGTGATGTGATCGATACCTGGTGCTTTTTTGCTATTGGTGTTTTGAATCAAAGATTCAATATAATCTTTAGTTATGGTGATGTTATGTTGTGTGGTGTCCTTAATCCTATCTGAAGTGAATCTAGGAGAGAGCCTAGATGTTTTCGAAGGGAAGATTGTTTCAACTATGTTCCTGATAATTTCAGGATGTTTTCTAGTCGGAAAATCTTCCAAGATAGGGAGTGTGTTTGATTTTGGGTTAGTTTTGTATTTAATCATTTTAAACGTGTTACCCCAGGTGTCCTGGGAATGTATTTCTTCAAGAAATTCCTTCCATTTTAGAAATTTTTTCCTACGTATCATCCTAACGTATTTATTTCTAAAATGTTGGAATTCTTTGTAATAGTGTTGCCTAACTTCTGGGTGTTTTTCATGAGAAAAGATATTTCTCTTATTCCTAACCACTATTTGCATGCATTTCAGTTCATCATCCCACCAATCGGATCTTCGTAAATAAGTAGATCTCTTGATGATGGGAATCGAATGATATGCAGCATTTTGTATTATTTTTGTAAACCTGTGAATAATGTTATCTATTTTGTGAGTGTTTTCTGTATTATCTATCTGTTTTGTAAAATTATCTATAGTTTTAGTGTCTATAAGTTTTTGGAACTTCATCCAATCAGCTTTCGTCTCATCAAATTTCCTCGTGGAATGAGTGATTTTGTGAGGAATGTTTTTCGAAGAGAATTCGAATTCGATCAAAGAATGGTCGAAAATACTGCTGAGAGGACCTTTTGAGTTCCAATGTTTCAAATAAGGGGTGGCCCTACTGTTAGTAAGTGTTAGATCTATGATACTAACGCCGTTTTCAGTCATACAAGTTGGAGAATTATCATTGTGAATTTGCAAATCAAAGTCATTGATTAGTTCACAGATATATTCTCCTTGCTTGTTGACTATCCGGTCGTGCCACAGGATGTGACGCGCATTAAAGTCACCGGATAGCACTAACGGATAGTTATCATAGTCTCTTAATAAGTTTCTAAGGGTCTCTATATGACTATCTGTTATTGTATTTGGCTCTATGTAGATATTACTAATAATTAATTGTGTATTTTCTAATTGTACTTGGATGCTAGTCATCCAAGAGTGTGTGTAATTTTCTATTAATTTAGTGTAGAGAGTTTTGTTTGTGATTATAATTCCTGTTTTGGGTTTTATATTGTTTCCTACATGATATACCTTAGCTTGGAGGGGATATCCTAAAATTTGGTTAGTGTTCTGCGTGTTTGGTTCTTGTGTAAGAATTATGTCTACTTTTGATTTTTCTATCTCGCTTAATAACTCTTTAGTAGCCATTAAGCTTTTTCTTGTATTTTGTTGTGCTATTCTAATGTGTTCATCCATTGTAAACAGTTAGGTTAATTAAAGTCAAGTAAGGAAGTGATAAGTTAAAACTAAAACTAAAACTAAGCAATAGATAGAAAGATTAAAATAGATAAATTAAATTGGAAGAATCAATTCAATTAGGAGGGAAGTATTGGGTTCTTTCAATTAATCGTGTGATTTGTGTTCTGTAGATTGGACATTGGTCAGAGTTGGGGTGATGGTTAGTGTCGTTTTTGTGTAATTTCGAATTTTTGCAATTTGAACAACATTTCTGTTGTTCATTTGCACATTTGTGATTTGTGTCTTTGGGGGAACTGCAATGTTTGCAAACTGGTGAATTTTTACAATCAGCAGTTTTATGATTAAATAGGAAGCATTTCTGGCATTGGCGGACCAACACCTTATGCTCTACTTGGCATCTCTGAAAATCAATGAAGACGAGGTTATTCATCTGATCATTGATGATTCGGAAGGTCTCAGGTGAGACTCGGAAGACCAAGTTCATATTCTTGGGATTGAAACTTTTCATTTTAAATAAAAATTTGATGTTTTTGTCTTGGTTTTGGAGTTGTGGATTGTTGTTGATCAATTGTGGTATTATAGTTGTGATGTTATTGTCGATGGAAACATTTTTAATTACGATTGTTGGGTCTAGTTTTTTGGGTGTGAAGGCTTTGAATTGGTTTCCATTTGAAGAATGTTCATTTAAATTTTTGATAAGTTTATCAAAATTTTCTTGGTTGTTCTCCACTGAATGGATCACAACTGCTGATTTGTTGGTTGTGATTTTCGTAATCTTAGCATTCGATTTGGTGTCTGAGATGATCTTCTTGATTTTTGATTCGATAATCTTCGGTTGAACTTGATTTGGGATGGTGGACTTGATGATGATAGTTTTGTAGTCCTGAGTCTTTTGTCTAGGGGCTTGTGTTTGGATAATTTGAGCATAGGTTTTGTTGGATGTGGCTGTTTGTGTGATGGTGGTAGTGTTGATTCTGCTGTTGATTTTCTCGACCTCTTGCTTGAGATTTACGATGTTGTTGTTAATGTTGGTGAGCTCTGAGAAAATTTTTCCTAAGTTTTGCGCGTTTTGGTTCTGGATCGGTTCGGTCATTTTACGAAGGTTGGCTGATATTGATTCCAATAGGCTTGAATACTTCTGCGTCAATTTTCGATCTTCGATTTTCGATGCGAAAACTAGCAGGTCGATGCATTGGCCAACTGTCAAGTTTGCAAGGTCGCCAGGGTTAGAGTGGTATTGTTGTAGCATATCTTCCATTGGATCGCTTTTTCTAGCAGTTTTACGAGCCACAACTTCGATCTCCTCGATGTCGCTGCCAGAGTCTGAGATGTTATTGATTATGGTAGTAGTATTGGAGATGCTATCGCTGCGCGTCTTAAGACGAGCAGTTTTGTTTTTACGTTTAACCATTTTGGTTAAGTTAAAGACAGATAAATTTCAAATTTAAGACGGCGCTGTATTCAGCTTAGACAGTTCAAAATTCGAAATAGAAGGCGGAGCAGCCGCAAGAAGAGAGAAAAATCGTTGGAAAAAGGAAGAAAAAACGGAAAAATACGACCTGATGGATGATGATGTATTAATTATATTAATTAGGTGGTTTCCAACGGTTTTGATAGATGAAATTTTTTTTTTCAAATTTTATATTTGAGTTGATTTGATGAATTAGAGGTGACAATTTGATGATTTGATGATAAATTTAGATGAAAAAGTTCGAGTGAAGATATAGAGGATTTTAAAAGTTTTTATCACCAATTGATGTAATTCGAGTCTAGTCCAGGTCAAACTAATAAAGTTTAACGTAAACTATCAAATCGATGATAACTTCGAAAAGAAAAGTCAATGATTTAACACAAAAACGGAATTATAACAAAATGCGGTATTTAGAACTAGTGAAAAATTCACTGATGAATCAGTTAAAAGTCAAGTTTTGCTTAAATTTTTAAGCAGATGTACCAAAGTTCAAAGTGGAAAGGGAAATTTTGAAAAAAAAAAGATATAGAGATGATAATTTTTGATAATTAATTGAAAAAAAGTCGATTATTTAAAAAACAATTTAAAATTGGATTTTAGCGATGTGAGCTCTACAACGGTCAGACGCAGAGAGAGAGAGAGAGAAAGAGAGAAAGGAATTCTTTTGATAACAAAAATAAATATTCTGAGTAAAAAAAAAAAAGTGAGAGCTGCTTCGATGAGAGATGGAACAGAGATTGGATACGAACTCTTTACTTTTGGTTACCAAAAAAAAAAAAAAAAAAAAAAAAAAAAAAAAAAAAAAAAAAAAAAAAAAAAATTTATTGACATTGCTATTTCTATTGTTGTTCTTTACGGAACACTCCCTCTTTCTCTCTCTCTCCCCATCACACACACACACGCACTCCCACAATGATGTTCCCATAGATTATTTTCTTTTTTTTTTTTTTTTTTTTTTTTGGAACAAAGAATCGCTGAACTAAGCTCCCAATAAGAAAGAAAGAGAGAGAGAGAGAGAGAGAGAGAGAGAGACGCTACATTCGAAGATAATCAGAATGGTAAACGAGATGATGGACCTTGGGGTACATAGAGAAAAAAAAGACTTTGTTTTCACTTCTATTTTTTTTTTTGGTTCGAAATTCTTCAGAACTTTTTTTTCTGTTGATTAGATTCAGTCAATTAACATTCGAATAAGAATCACAAAAAGAAAAGAATCGTTGCAAAAGAATCTATTGTTAAGAAGAGATAGAAAACTAATCGAAATAAAAACCACAAAAAGATTTTTGAAAAAAAATGATAATAATTCTTTTTAAAATATATAAAATCGAGAGAGAGAGAGAGAGAGAGAGAGAGAGAGAGAGAGAGAGAGAGATCTTTCTTTGGTCGAAACGATCGATGAAATAGTCTGTGGCCTAGAATCAGAGAAAAAAAAAAGTAATTTTGGAGTAAAATTTGGCCTCGAATAAGCCCTAGAGAGAATGAGAAAAGAGTTTTGATAAAGAAAATCCTTTAGATTACATATGTTTGAGTTTTTTAAGTCGATATTATATCATCGAGCGAAGAAAGAGAATCCAAATTGGATTCGACTCTAGCAAAGTGATGATTTATTATGATTCTCTCTCTCTCTCTCTCTCTCTCCATATGCAACACATACTCACACACACACACACACACACACAGACACAAACAAAACTAGACAAACAAAATGAAAGTTTAGGTGGAAGCAAAAAAAAAAAAATTCAGCGATAAATAGTTCTGGTCGGAGATATATTCAAAAAACATACCTTTTGTTTGAGATCGTAAAAAAACGATTTTGAAGAGAAGAAGAAAAAAAAGAAGAAAAAAAAATCTACGATGGAGGGGAAAACAATGGAACAATTTAGATTGTAACGGTGTGAAGCTATCTAAGTTCAATCGAATGCTCTATGTTCAAAAAAAAGGGAACCCTATGGTCTCTCTCTCTCTCTCTCTTTTGACGACGACGACGATCTCTTCTTGGATAGTATCTAGGAGAAGGCATCTTGTATCAATCATTAATCTTTTTTTCGGAACGCGAAAATACATTTTCGCCAAATTTCTTTCTAAAATCTCTCTAAGCTTCAAATCAATATTGAGAAGAGAGAAATAGAATTGTACGATTCATTGTTTTAGATTAGAATAATGACATTTTATGATTTGAAAAGCTGAAACAAAAAAAACCGAAGAAGAAAGAGGAAGAGGAAGAGTGAGAAGAGAAGAAGAAAGAAGAAAGAAGAAAGAAGAAAAAGAATTGGAATAAATTTTAGCTAAATTAATGTCCGCAAAAAAAAAAAGAAAAACAAATGGACATAGAATATTATCGGTTTTGATAGGGGAGAAGAGAGAGAGAGAGAGAGAGAGAGAGAGAGAGAGAAGCTATTAACGGAATAGAGGTAATGAATGAGAAGGAGAAAAAAACGAGATCTCTTTTTTTTTCATTCGAAATTGAAATGATATTTTTTGTTTTTGTTTGTATTTTTTTTTGTTTTTTGTTTGAAATTTTTAAAAAAAAAAATTTGATCTTCATCATCATCATTGTGATCGTGATGCTGATTTGTTTTTTTTGGTTGTTCACCAAAAATATTCAACACTATTGAAACGCATCGAAAAGGAATGTGAAAGGTGCGAAAAAAAAATCAAAAATGAAAAAAAAATCAAAAAAAAAAAAAAATAAACGCCATCGTAAATGTTTAACGAATGAAATATGAACGAACAAAGCGAAGCTTAATTCCCTTGGTGAAATGAAAACAAAAAAAAAAAAAAAAAGAATCTCAATCAAATGATTCCATTTGTACGTGACATCATCACTCGGTCCAGATCCGATCCGATCTAAATCCGATCCAAATCCAATATCTTCCAATCGTTTCGATTGAATCCAGCTTCTCTCTCTCTCTCTCTCTCTCTGGGATGCGAAACAAAACGTAGAAAAAAATCAAAAAAAAAAAAATAAATAAATAAATAAATGAAAAGATATTGAAATCTAACAAATAAACAAGAAAAAAAATTATTAAAATGAAAAAAAAAGAACAGGAAAAATAAAAATCAAACACGTCTCTTTCCGATCAGAGAAAAGAGATATAAATCAAAAATTTTCGTTATTTCATCTCTCTCCTCTAATTTCGAATCGATATCCCACAGTCAAACATTTTTTTTTTGGTTTCCACAATGAAATCCCATAATGATGGGCTCTCAGAGAGAGAGAGAGAGAGAGAGAGAGAGTGAGAGAGATGGAAAGAATTTGTCGGAATTTTGTTTTCCCAAATTCAAAAAAAAAATTTTTTTTTGCATTATGGAGAAATGAAAACAACAATATTGATTATAATCTCATTAACAAATCAGATTTTTGATTACTCAATCATTTGGCTTACTCTTGAAAATTTCTCTCAAAGATATTAACGAAGAGAGCCAGAGAGAGCGAGACAAAGAGAGAGAGAGAGAGAGAGAGAGAGAAAATAATCGAATTATTTTTTTCTTGAAACACCCAAATTTCCCCCCCCCCATTCAATCTAGATCATTCTAGAGAATAAAGTTTCCGGAAAAAGAAATAGAGTTTCGCATTGAATCTTGTTTAATGTTGAAATCGTTAAAAACTTTAATATTTTTGTTTTTGTTTCTTTTATTATTATTATTATTATTATTATTATTATTATGAGGAAAAGATAATGTCAAATTCGATCAAAAATGACAGTGATGATTAAAGAAGCTGTGAGTGATGGAATGGTGATGAAACATGGAAACAAAAGTGGATGGAAAGTAACAAAAAAAAACCAAAAAAAAAACCAAGCATAAATAAATAAATAGAAGAAAATTGAAAACAACAAAATGTTCTGTAATCAAAAAAAAAAAAAAAAAAAAGGTAAAAAAAAGAGAAAAAAAGGTAAAAGTAATAAACTAAGTGAAACATTAACAACAACAACAGCAGCAACAACAACAACAATAACAGCAAAAATGACATTTTTCTGTCTATCTGTTTTTGATATTGACAAATAGATTTAAAAAAAAACAACAACAACAAAAACAACCACGACAACAACAAAGACCAGTTGGAAATAACAAACGAAAAAAAAAAATTGGTAACATTTTAATTGAAATCAAATATCTCAACATAGACCCTACCCTAAACCAAAAAACAGAGAGAAAAAATAAATAAATATTCTGATGAATTCATCAAAATTGTTGATGAATGAGAGAGAGAGAGAGAGAGAGAGAGCGAGAGAGAGTGAAAGGAATTGAAACAATGTTTAAATCACTGAATCTAATAATAATAAGAAGAGATTGTGGAATGGAACGTTCCGTTCAACAAGAATCGAGAATTCATTGGAAGTAAACTCGTAGTCCGATTAAGATCTCTATCTTATTTCTGGAATATTCGAAATGATTTTTTCTCTAAAGAATTGGGATCTTATTTTTTTCTTTGTTTGTTTGCGCTTTGGATTTTGCATTTTTTTTTTTGTTTTGTTTTGTTTTGTTTCTCGATTCCAATTCTTAGAGGATATTTTTGTATCCAAATGTTTTTTTGATGCTGATGAATTGTAACTAGTGAGAGAGAGAGAGAGAGAGAGAGAGAGAGAGAGATGAAAGGAAGAGGAATTAAAAAGAGGCTAGATTGAAATAGGTTTTTTTTTCTCGCTAATTTCTTGTTTTCGTTCCAATAATTGACATAGGTAGCCTACTCCGAAACATTTCTCTGGCTCTCTCTCTCTCTCTCTCTCTCTCTCTCTCTCTCTCTCTCTCTCTCTCTCTCTCTCTCTCACAAAGTTTTACATTAATTTGAAAAACCAATCAAAAACCTAATGAATTAAAATACAAGTGAAAATTGAAACATTTCGTTAATCAATGTCTGGCGGGAATTGAAAAAAAAATTAACCAAAAAAACAAAAACGGAAATTAATGGACACACCCAATTTTTTCTTGATATTAAGCTACAAAATTGATTGATTAGAGAGAGAGAGAGAGAGAGAGAGAGAGAGAGAGAGAGAGAGACTTTCCATTTCAGAAGCAAAAAAAATAAGCCATAAATTAGAGAGATTCTCATTGTTCTCTCTCTCTCTCTCTCTCTCTTTCTCTGTCGCTTATTTTTTTTCCAAATGAATTTCGAAAAAATTGGAAGATTTCAGAGAAATCTGATTTATTCTAATTAATCTGTGTAATAGAAAGAAAAAATTTTGTAGACAAATCATTCGCTTCGGAAGAATTTGATTCCATATTCTCATTCTTTCTCACTCTCTCACTCTCTCTCTCTCTCTCTCTCTCTCTCTCTGTTCCAGAAAATCTTCCACCCAAATGACAATTTCGTTTTGAGTTCTAGATTATGGAACATTTTTTTTGCTTTTGAAACAAAAACAGACAGACAGACACAAACACACACACCAACATTACGATCGACGTAGGTGTGTCTGTGTGTGTAGTTAAACAATGATGAGATTAATGCTACAAGCAGACACAATACAAATCGAAACAGATTGATCCGATTAGATTGATTCGGTCAAGTATTGTCCAGAGAGAGAGAGAGAGAGAGAGAGAGAGAGATGAGATCTCAAAACTCTCTCGATGATCGAACATCCGATTTCCGGATTAGATTTCAACGAATAGAGATTCGCAAAAACGTAAAAAAAATTCGAACGTTTTGTCGTTTTGTTTTGTTCAAAGATATATTTTTTATTATTAGTATTTTTTTTTTTTGAGAACAAATTCCAACGAATTCATTAAGAAATTCCAGCAAATCTTAGAACTCTCTCTCTCTCTCTCTCTCTCTCTCGGAGTCTTTCAAACAAATTTGAATCGAAACAAATCAAATCTGTAATAGTTCGTAATTTGATGCCATATTAATAATGGAAAGAAAGAGAGAGAGAGAGAGAGAGAGCGAGAGAAAACACAAAAAATATAATAATGAAAGAACAACAAAATTTTTTTTTTTTTGGATTTTCATTGTCAATTTCCCCCCCCCCATCACAGTATCCGGTTACATTTTGATCGAAGAAAAATGAAAAGCAAAAATGAAAAGGAGAAGATTTTTAAGAAAAAAAATCCCAATAGCATCCAATAGCATCCAATAGTACCAAAATCGAATGAAATCAAACTCGAAAAATATTTGAATACAAACCAATGTGTGTGTGTGTGGATGTGTGCTGTAAACCGAAGACACACTCTTCATTCATCAAACAAAATGAAAGTTTAGAACTAAGATTTTGATTTTGATTTCGAATCTGTACAATCATCGAATTTGATTTTACAATCAAATTCGTCAAAAATCAACCAATCAGCGAACAAAAACTAGCAAACTAAACAAAAAAAAACAAAAAAAAAAAAAAAAAAAAAAAAAAAAAGAAAAAAATAAATCGGAAAACAGAGAGAAGTTTGATGGAAAAACTTTTCTCTTTTTTTTTTTTTATATCAAATTTTGAACAAAATCAAAAAAAAATCGAATAAAAATAAAAAGAACCAAATAATTCTCAAAGAGATTAGAGTTAGAGAATGAAAAAAAAGTGAAATTAAAAATCGAAATATATTTTTGTTTAATTTTTTTTTCATTTTTATTATTGATATTATTATTATTCTTATTTCATTATTATTATTATTATTATTATTATTATTTGTTTGTTTGATTTTAAAAGCTTTGAAAAGACAGAGCGACTGAGAAAAAAAAAAAGATTCAATAAAATTCAACAAAATTTCATCAATAAAATCATACAAATCTGTTATCTTCTTCTTAGTCTTCTTCATTTTTTTCATTTTTTTTTTTTTCATTTTTTTTTGAATGTAATTTGAATTAATCGATTTTTGAATCGAAGACAGAAAACAGTAAGCAGAAAACAGTCAACAGAAAATATATTTTCAATTTCTTTTTTTTTTTTTTTTTTTTTTTTTTGAAAATTAAGATTTAATTTACAAAAATTTAATCTAACAACAATTGATGATGCTCAACATTCTTAGGGAATTTTTCATTGAGTTCATCATCATCAAAATTTGATTGGCGCCAATTGATCAAATTTTGATATTTCGATTATTTTTCAAAGAGAAGTGAAGATCAAAAAAAAAAAAAAAACGAAAACGAAAAACGAAAACCCATCAAACCTTTTCTTCTTCATCATCATTTTTATTCTCATTTTTTTTTCGTTCGTTCGTTACAAGTTCAATTAGATTCGAATCTTTTTTTTTTTTTTTTTTGATCTCCTCTCAATCGGGATCCCATTCAAGTATCGATGAGATGTAGAGAGAAGCGGAACGAAGAAATTCTTTCCACTTCTCCATCCCGGTAATCTTACAAAATGATTATTATCGTATTAATATTTTCTGATTAATATTCGTCCATATTGTTCGACCTTAGTACGATTTAAGTAATTTAATATTCAATTCAATTCGATTCGATTCGATTCGATCATTCGAATGGATTCGTCGATCGTTTTCGTCTCGGTGTCTTATTCTCAGACATCATCGATTTTGTATCCGAAATTGTTGGCGTAAACAATGTTGATGATGTTGATGAGATATACGTTGATGGATTAGATTCGATCATTGGATTCAGATTCTTTGTTGCAATTTTATTTGTTGGTAGTGGTGGTGGTGGTGGTGGTCCTGGCGGTGGTGGTGGCGGTCCTAATGGATTCATTCGATTCGAAAGATGTTTGGGATGTTGTTGAGAAGATTGGCTCGAACAATCTACGTTCGGATTCGATCCGATAGCTGATTTCTCATTCGTTACGATCGAAGAAGATGTTGGATTCATTTCTTTACTCTCTCCAAGCAGCCAATAAGTGATCATTTCACCTTTACCCTATGGAATCAGAGAGAGCGAGAGAGAGAGAGGGGGGAAAAGGAAAAGAAGATGAAGATTCAATAAAAAGATGCTTTCGTAATGATAAGTTTCAAAATATTTGTTTTTTTTCTATCCGCATCCAAATATTTAGATATTTGGTATGGAGAATTTTTTTTTTTTTTTTTTTTTTTGGGAAAAAAATATTACGCTCTAATGCATTTGTGAAGAGATTTTAGATCAGAACAAAATTTTTGGATCGATTTTGATCGATCGTTGATTGTAACAAAAAAGAAAAATATCATAAAAGAGAGAGATAGAGAGAGAGAGAGAGAAGGGGGTGAGAAAAGGAGTGAAGATAGTTTGGAGATAATAATTTTTGATGAAAAAAAAAATTCTCTCCATCAAAAGCGATGGATTTCGATCGAAAGATAATCACTGAACGTGTATTGTCAGTTTTGTCTTCTTCTTCTTCTTCTTCTTCTTCTCATCACCTCGTGTCAGCTTACGAAACGAAAGGATCCGGAAGCTATTGTATGATGCAACACTTTTGTATGTGGATGCAAATAGAAGATGGAGGAAAAAAAATAAGATTATTACTCATCTAGAATCTAGATTGACGAGAAGCGGTTAAAAAAAATCGATATTTCCCTCCCCCAAATAGAGAAAGAGAGAGAGAGACAAAGGGAAGTCATAGGTGAGGGACAGAGAAGATAGGAAAAACAACAGCAGTAGCAGCAACAGCAAATTGATACAATTTCAAAAGTCTCTTTCCAAAAAAAAAAAAAAAAAAAAAAAAAAAAAAATTGGAAAGAGATTTAGTATTCAATCCAAAGTATTCGATTGAAATATTTTTTAACCGCTCATCAGAGAGAGAGAGAGAGAGAGAGAGAGAGAGAAAGAAAGAAAAAAATAACAAAAACGAATTGAATGCATTTATTTATTTATTTATTTATTTATTTATTAGTTATATTTTCTCTCACAAATATTCACCTTAATATCGATCGATCCTCGTAGCTCCAATTGAAATGTTTTAAATCGATTCAATACTTGTTGGGTCTGTTGACTGACATGAATTTTCAACGCTGGTATTTTTTTTTAAGTCACATTCGTTCAAATCCATATAGTACAAATGGAGATTTTTTGGAATTGATTGGATCCGATTCAATTCGATTCGATTCGATTTGGATCCGATTCGTATTTCGCAACAGAATGGAACCAAACCAATTCGTAGACGAGAAAGTGTTTGTTCGATGATGATGATGATGATGATGATGACGGCGATGATGATGATGATGGTGTTAGCATCCATTACATTGCATCGAAATCAAATCACATCACCAGCACACACACACACACACACACACAAACGATAGATTTATTTGGCCGTAAACAACACGACAATCGAATCACATTTTGAAAAGTGTTGAGAGAGAGAGAGAGAGAGAGAGAGTGGGAGAGTGGGAGAGAGAGAGAGAGAGAGAGAGAGAGAGAAAAGTGAGTGTATTTTCCGAATCCAATTGTCATTCCATTTCGAATTTGAATGATTAAAGAAGAATGGAAAATTATAGATTGGATTGAGAGAGAGAGAGAGAAAGAGAGAGAGAGAGAGAGAGAGAGAGAGAGAGAGAGAGAAAGAGAGAGAGAGAGAGAGAGAGAGAGAGAGAGAGAGAGAGAGAAAAAATGAGATCAATAATTGAATTCAAATTGATCAGAACTCTTCTGAGAGATCATTTTGGACTAGATTTCCCTTCCCCCCCTACTAGAGATTTTCGATTCGAAAGAGAAGAAGAGAGAAGAAAACTGAACGTTTTTGCAAAAAAAAAAAAAAAAAAAAAAAAAAGAAAAAAAAATAGAAAAAAAATAAATAAAAAAACTAGAAGAAAAAAAACTCTACGATTGTTCAAATTCGATTCGAATTGATTTGATTCTATTTTTATGTCGGTCAAAAAAAAAAATAACGAGTGGAACCAGAGAGAGGGAGAGAGAGAGAGAGAGAAAACTTTCCGCTATTATTATTATTATTATTATTATTATTCTTATTATTATCATCGATGATGGAATAACTTACGAAGTCCGGTCGATTCCATTCGTGATGCCGTGTTGACAGTATCACCAAAGAGACAATATCTTGGCATTTTGTGTCCAACAACGCCAGCAGCACATGGTCCCGAATGGATACCGATTCGTAGCTTTAATTTCTCGTCTGGTTTATGGCGGATCGTGAACGATTTGACAGCATCCAATAGAGCCAAAGACATTCGAGCTATCTCGGCAGCATGTCCATTGTTACGTTGAGGAAGGCCCGAGACGACCATATAGGAATCGCCAATAGTTTCCACCTAGAAAGCGGAAAAATTCGAAGAAAGCGAATAAAAAAAAAGAAGAAAATTGATTGGTGAGGAATAGGTTTTTTTTCTATTTCGTTTACAAAAAATTATTTGATAATTTTTTTTTTTTTTTGAATTCAACATCACAATGAATTGCAATCGGTTTTTTTCTTGGTGATTCAAAACAAACCTTATAAACATTATAGTTTTCGATGATTGAATCGAAACAATTGTAAAGATCGTTAAGAAAATCGATCACTTGCATCGGAGTTGAATTTGCCGAGAGCGTTGTGAAGCCAACGATATCGCTAAAATAGATTGTTACAGTCTCGTAGGTTTGTGGAGTGACTGCTTGGCCCAGAATCAATTGCTTCGCAACAGATCTACGTGAAATATTCAACGATAGCGAAAAGAGAGAGATTTTACTCGACAACGAAAAAAAAACCCAAGAAAAAAAATCGAAAATTAAAAAAAAAGAGATAGAAATCTCATACTTTGGTAGTAAACGGTAGAGCAAATCTTCCGCTTTACTTTTGGCTTCAAGAAAATCAGCTGTCCGATCTTCCACAAGCAATTCAAGATTGTTCGAGTATTGCTCTAATCGATTTAGAACAGCATCCAATACTTCATTTCGATCTTCCATTCTAATTTTTTTTTTTTTTGAAAATAGAGAGAGAGAGAGAGAGAGAGAGAGAGAGAGAGAGAATGGGAATTTTTTTTTTAAACAATTTAGTGATTTTAGTGATTGTTTTGCTCGAGCTTTCGAATCGATCCATCTCACTTACTCGTGTAGTCCATGTATAGTCTCTTTCAATGAGCTAAAATCTGGTCTATCACCAGATTCTTGAGGCCAACATTTTTGTATCAATTGATCCAGAAACGATTGTAGATCTTTATCGGTTGATTTCGAATTGACCACATCGGTTTCATTGTGAACAATTGATGATACATCTTTCGAAGTTTTCGATAATGATTCTTTTCTCAAAAAAACAGATCACAATCAGTATCAGAATCAGAATTAGAATCAGAATGAAGATTCCAAAGAGATGAGGAATGAAAAAAGAAGAAACAGAATAATTTTGGATATCCAAAAAAAAAAAATCGATTCTTTAGATTACAAAGCTCAACAACAAATAACACTAACCATCACAATCGATCTTTCTATCACCAAGACCATCGTCATCGATCAATTTTGATTGGGATCCAGTAGAAGCAACAGCAGCAGAAGCAGCAGCAGAAGCAGAAGCAACAACATTAGCACTTTTGATTTGTTTCTTTATCACCTTGTTCGCTGTCGTAACTGAAACACTATCACATTCATCATTGATCGGTCCCGATCGATTTGTTTGATCACCGGTTTTCGATTGATACGTTAAATTTGATGCGGTCGTAATCGTAGGCAAATGTTGATCACTATTGTTTAAGCTCTGTGTTTGTTCAAACGAAGCGGTTTTTGTTTGAAGATGATAGCTTGAATTACTCTGTCCACTTCGATCGTTTTGATTCGCATCGATCGAGACGTTAAGATTACGTTCCGAAACGGAACTAAGCATCAATTTACGACAATTAGCACAATTAAAGGTGCAGATTCGTGGATGAGAGGATCGACGACGATGAGCAAACGTACCGGTTAGACCAAAATTAAGGCTAACAGGATTGATGCCTTGATTTGAAACAGATCCACTTGCTAACGATGGTGAGACTGGCGAGAGCCAAGAGTTTGGATTCCAAAATCCTGAACCATTTGATGCGGATGTATGAAGATATTCTACACCGATCGATGATCTTCGATAGTAATCGAAAATGATCGATGTCGATGAGGAGTTATGTGGTAAAGATGGTCGATGTGTTTGAAATTGAGCTGGTTGTAATTGTTGTCGATCATTAGCGATCGTATTGAGCTCATTCGATTCATTTGTATTCATTGGTCTATCACAACGTTCGATAGTATCATTCGCATTATCATTAGCATCATTGCTATTGTCATCATCATCATCATCATTGAATCGATTAACAATTGAATGCTCTAGATTCGATTCTAATCGGATCGATTCGATATTGCATGGCGGTGAATCGGATGTTACTTTCAATTTAATGGCACATTGATTTGAATTCTCTAAATCGCTTGACGAATCGTTTGGTTCCATTTTCAATCCCATTCTAATCGTTTCATTCTCGAACGATTTCTTTTCGATATGTCTTAAATTTTTATTGCTCTCTAATTGATTTTGAGCGCTATAGATTGGTGTCTCTGTTTCCGGTGATTTAAAATCCTCATCACAATCATCTAGATCGGAGGATTTAATTTTTGTGTTGAAATTTGTGTTGAATTCATCCACAGATATTACTGATTTTGATATCGAAGTGGATTTATTTCGATTGTCCATTCTCCGTTTCGTTTCTCTATTTCTCGAATTGATTTTGATATAAAATTTGAAAACTCAACAATCAAATAACGAATATGATCTGAAGAGAAAAAAAAAATAATTGTAATATATCTTCCACTTTCGAAATTTCATTTGATTGAGGAAATTTTTTTATTTTCAATTTTTTCAATTATTGATATCGATCCCGGAATGATATTCGATGATGATCAGCTGAGAAAGAATTTTTTTTTTCACTTCTGGCACCTACGCTGGCGATTAGAGATAAATGAATGAGAATTAATTCTCTCATAATAATGAAGATTTGATGAAGAGGTTTTGAGGATTTTGGAACAAAAATTGTCCCTCTCTCTCTCTCTCTCCTGTTCTATTTCACAACGAGATCAAAATAAGTCTGAATAAATTTTCAAAAAAAAAAAAAAAAAAAGAATTTGAATATTGACAAGAGATTATTTTTTTTTCTCTCTCTCTCTCTCTTGCTCTCTTCCCCCTCACTTCCTCTTTCTTTTTTCTCTTCGAAATTTATAATTAAATTGATTGGAACATTGTTTATTAAGTTTGGCCAAGAATGATCATGATGATGATATTGGAATTTTCTCTTTTCTTTTGTATCTTCTTCACTTGTGTTTTATGAACTAGTAAATTTGTAACATTCCCATCAGTGTTTGGTTTCAACAGTGTTTGGATCGAAATTAAACTTAGAATTAGATTAGAAACAATCAAAAAAAAAACAATGCTCGTTAGAGTTTCGAAAGAGTCTCGAAATTGAATTCCAATTCCAATTCCAATTGAATGGATCGGGGAAGGAATAACGAAAATGAAAAAAAAATTGAATAGATCTAGAGACAGAGAGAAAAAAATAAATGTCCAGATTAATTTTGTCGTTTCCAATTTCCCCCCCCCCTCTCTCTCTCTCTCTCCAATGGATAAGTATTTATCAAAACTTTCTCCACAACGATAATTTATTGACAAAAATCTCGTTTGGAATTTAGCTGATTAATTTCGCGCCTATCAATGGTACGGAGATTTTGGAATTATTTTAGTTTTTTTTGTCTCCTCCAAAAGCTATAAAAAAAGAGAAGTGAAAAAAAATAGTATGCGATTA